>VZRE01002049.1:91920-102953 GCA_013396775.1 Cephalopterus ornatus
CGAGGGCGCAGCGCCGCTGGTGAGAGCTGGGCTTAGCGCTGTGAGTTTTGGAGGAAATCGCAGCGTTTCTCTCCTCTCTGCATTTCTAGCGATGCGGCTTCGGCGTTGGGTTCGGCAAGGCTTTGTACTCGGCTGTCCTCAGCCAAGAGGTGCGAGAGAGCGGGAATCTGCAGCGGCCACGGGGCACAGGGAGCAAAACAGGAGCAAACCTGACAGCAAACCTGACAGCAAACCCGGTCTGTACCTCCTTAGGAGTCACCCCGGACACACGCAGCATCGGGAGATTTAGGCACAGCCCAGTTCCCACTTGCAGACTCTGTGTGAACCAGCACATCAGCGAGACTGAAGAATGTGACAAAAGCATACTTATCTCCAGTTGCAAAACAGCAAGGACAAACCATTCCACCTGAAAGTCGGTGGAGACAAAAGCACCATAAAGCAGAAGCGCCTGAAGTGATATGTGTAATATAAACTGACTGCTGCTTTTGTGATTTTTATTCCTGTGAAGCTGGAAGCTCCAGTCATGAGTAGAGTAGAGGCTGGTGCTCTGTATAAGAGACAAAGGCATTTCTTGCCCCGAAGAACTGACTGCATAAAATCCTGTCTCTGAATTAGGAGAAAGTTCTGTCAGTAACAGCTCTACAGAGGGACAGAATTAATGCTCCCATTTTTCTCGCTCACAGTGTAACTTCTGTGTTCCCCAGATGTGCTGCATTCTGTTGTGTTGTTGATCAGAGAATATACAGTTAGTCTAACAACTGACTTGCTATACATGCAGTGACCAACTGTAAGTATTGGTCATTTGCCTGCTGAGCTGACTGCCAGATGTTTGGAGACCGCAGACAAAAGATGAAATTATGCCCTGAGCACCCAGCCACAAATGCTATTTTGGAAAAAGAACACGCATCTGAGGACATGCAGAAGTGATACAGGAGCTGGAGGTATAATTAAACTCTGAGGAAGAGTGGACTGGCCTGGGCTGTGCAAAGTATGGAGTTCACCGTGTTCCAGAGGTGCCCATCACTTTTCCTTTTTGCTACAGATCAAGATACAGATCTCCACTGAAGACATAAAGCTGCTCTGAAACTCTGAATCAGACTTCCCTCCCACGTGCATTTCTGACATTTCAGAGGAACATAGTTGGTACAAGTCCCATGTCCAGAAGTGTCATTAAATATCTACTCTCTTTGTTACAATCCGTCAGTCTCTCGTACTCCCACCCTCAACCCCCAAAAAGACTATTTTATAAAGGAAAAAATATGTCTGAAAGTTTAGAGATGCAGAACAGTCCCCAGGATCTGGCAGCATGATCACAGTCTCCCAAAGGAAGGATTATTGCGGAGGCAGCTGCCGGCTGCCTCTCTGGACCTTTGCTCCCTGGTGCTTCATTATGCTGAGGAGTCCTTGGAGCCCACTGTACGCAGAGCCCATGAGGACTTTCAGGAGGAGATGATCCCTTACTTGCTCTTCTCCCCACACAGAAAAAGCCACCTGATTTCCACACCCCATCCACTGAATCGCTCTCCAGCTCAGAGCTCACTGAGCAGAGAATTATCATCTCACTAATAAGAGACATTTTAACTGCACTTAAATTGCATCCACCAAAATCCAGTTTTGGTGACTAAGAGCATTGGAAAAAAAAAAAAATCCCAACTTTTCTCTGCTCCAACCCATTCCTGACTCAAAACACTAATCCCCTTTGTGCCTTTCCTCCAGAGCCAGTCCCAGCCTGCAGCCCCTTCCGTCTGGCACAAAACATCTGTAAGCTTCACTTAAAAAGCAGCAAAAAGCCCCATGAGAGCACATTGGAAAGGAGCAGCTTTTCCTTCTGCCCCATGGCAAGGCTGGTGGGGGGAGCTGGCTGCAGGGTCTGCTTTGGGAGAAGGGCAAGAAGAGCTTCTGTGCACTTTAAGGATGTCATAGTGCTCCCCTCCTACCCCTCTTACTGTACTTTCAGCCCTCCTGAGTGATGTGGGATTACACACTCCCCCTTCCGGGAGGAGTTTTGATCAGTCTGCACAAAAATCTTGCAGTTCTTTAAAAAAAAAAAATCAAAACCAAACAAACTCAAGAGAAAAAGCTGTTCTCAAGCATTACACAGATGAAAATGGTATCACATAGAACCCAAACATATTGAGGAACAAATTTAAACAGTTTTTGATTTCCATTTGTTCAGAAACTTTTTTTAAAAATAAATTCAAATCCCTAAAGGATCCTCTTCTGTAAAAGCCCTTGTTCATGTCTGGTTCTAAGCAGGTTAGCTAAGTTTCTTACGTAACTATTATGATAATCACAAGGCTAGCAGCTGCTTATGCTCCTTTTGATTTTGTTCTTACTCTTCCTCCCCTCCAAGCAGGGGATGAGACGGGTTAAGAAAGTCACAAGTGATGTGTGAATACTGTCTATAGCTTCTGGGAATAAAGTGCATTTAGAGCAGTAATTCAGAGACCAACAGAAGGTTAACTACATCCACCCTATTTCATACCTGACTCTGTTTCTTTCAAGCTTTCAGTTTGTCAGAACATTTAGAAACAGCATTAAGGTCTTTGTTATGGTCTTTTGGGCACCTACAGTTCTGCTCACAGCAGTCTGTCAGTGTTCAAGGATCTGCTTTTGAATACAAGCAGTGCCCAGCATCCCAGAACCTGCAGGAGCAGAGCAAGAGACTCTGAGCACACACCTATTTGCATAGGTTTACTTTTCTCCCTGCAGAACTCAGCAAAACAAGCTTGGGATGCTTGTGGCAATCCCTTTATCTTGGAGCTCTGCTGCTGTATTTGAGCACAGACCCTCTTGGATTTTCCAATTGCCAAGCACCAGAAATTGCACTTCTCTATGTTTTATGAGGAAAATCAAGAATATAACTTGCTAGCAGAAATCTGGCAATAAAATACAGTTCTAAATATATTATGGACAAATCCAGCATTGTCTTCCTTTTCCTAGCTCACAACCTCACTCCTACTGCAAGTCTCAATCCTGTTTCTAAGGTAAACAGGACATCTCTACCACTCCTAAGCTCTACAAAGAGGGAAGTATTTGTTTTTGGAAGGCATTTTGTGAAAGGAACTATCTTTTCCAGACAAATAGTTACAAAGAAATCAATAAGAGCACCTGCGACTTCTGACCAGGATCCTAGAACAGAACAGTCAAAACTCAGGTGTTAATAAATAAATACATATATCCTGCTTGTGACACTACATATAATTGCTTTTGTCCTGTCATCATAAACAACATTTTCTAGTCCTTTCATGAGTGAAGGAATGGCAACTTTTCTCTTCAGAATGCACCTACTGTTAGAAGTCTGCAGTGACCTCATTCAAAGTTATTTCCATAGCCACGAGGCTGTTTGCTTTTGAGTTACTAGTGGTTTCTCATGAAGCAGTAAGAACTCAAAATAGCTTAGCTCAGGCCGCTGCCTCTCATTTTTCTATAGTTAATGTCTATCAAAGGGCTTCCTGTTGCTCTTATTTAGGTTCCCTCTCTAGCTTAGCTTCTGTGTCTTGACAGTGGAATTAAGTAGAATCAGCACAGGCTTCCTCTGCCTTACACACAGCAAACAGGTCCGTCCCTGGCCTCACTAGAGCTGTACATGCTACAGCAACCACCATCCCCCCCGATGAACATTTGGGACACAGGGCTGGCTGAGCCATCCTGCCCAGAGAGAGGTCTTTGCTCACAGAAAGAGCACGAATTTAAGTCTCAAAAGGCCTTAGCAAGCAGAACCTACTTGTTGAGAAGAGTTTCTGCTGAGAAACCTCATTCCAGAGGTAAACTCATCTATTATGAACCTTATTAAAAACCCAAAGGTATGCAACAGAACAACAGAATGTCTCTTTTCTTTTTAATTTTTTTTTTTGACTGAAGTAGCCCAGAAGAGCACCGGCAACAAAGTATTCACTTAGTCCTGGCTGAATCATCAGGAAACATGCACTGAGATGTCCCTGGGCTTTGTGTAAATCACTGTTGCTACTGCAAATGTACCTGAACTAATTGTGAGTGCCCAGGTAAACCCCTCCCCCGGACAGCTGTGCTGGTTTTGTTCAAACTCATGTATTTGCCGCCTGTGTTACCACGATAAAGGTTTAGCATAAAGTACTAAACAGATTATACATATAATCTATGTTATAGCATCCTCCTGGATATTGCCTTCAGCCAGCTCAGGTACGGCTGCTGCTGCTGCAGCCACACCTTCTGGCTTTGGGGTGCACAGCGCCAAACTACACATTCAGATCACCGCCACAATGGAGTGATGATTAATCCAGGATTGAGGGAATACACAAATCTTCTCTCCTAATTATTATATAGTCACAGTTAATTACAAGGGGTTTTTCCTAATTGAAATTATTCTGCTGTCACTTCACATACAAGGATTTAGCAAGGAAGAGCAGAACTAAGCGAACCACAGTAATCGCTTGGAACAAGGAGCTCTGCCAGCTGTACAGAGCTGCACACAGAATCTACTCCTGAGTCTTCAAAACTCCCTATAGAGGACGGGATCCAGTTATTTTCATCTTGATACGTATAACACCTTCCAGCTCTTCTCAAACTTTAGGCTATTTCAAACAATTATTTATCACAGATTAATTGGCTACTGTTCACTGACTGTTTATAAAATCATTGACTGACTTTTGCTTCCTGTAACTCTGTGTAGAGCTAAAGCTACTGACTATCAAAAACCATATTTAAAAGGGTAAAACCCAGTCTTCTTTAGAGCAATAAACAACTCTTTGGTTTTTATTCTCATGTGTTCTATACAAGTTTAGCCTCAGATCTTCTGCTCATTTTTGATGCTACCAAGTACAATTCAGTGAGTGTTGCCGTGACTTTCAAGTTTAACTGACTGACATTCTGCATTTAAAAACAATGTTCATATATATAATCTACACTTTCAGTGATACTGAATAACAAATTCAGCCAGTTACATAGTAAGGAGGCCCAACATTATGTCATTAAACTAAAAGAAACCCAAACAAACTAGAATACAATTCTGTTTGTGACTAGTGACCAGTGACTAGTGCTGGCAAATTACAAATAGAACCATTGTACTGTGCCTTCCCCTTTAATTACACACTTGCCTCTTATTTTCATCAAGCTCCTGCAAGAAGTACAACCTGTAAAAATATTTGTGAAATGATAAAATGAAATCTTATAGACTTGAAAAATTTTATTGATCTGTATGCACATCTCTTGACACAGCGAAGTGTATGGGAATTTTTATCCCAGTTTTCGAGCCAGTAGATCAAAATTCTGCCCTGACAAATGCTTGTTACTCACTTCCCACTCCAAACACTCAATATACAAATCAGCACTAGAGCTTCCCAAAACCATCTTTTTGCACACTTCATCTCTCTTACAGGTAGTGAATCATCACAGATCATTCCTAATACTGTTTATTCCACCATTCACTATGGAGGTGGATTTGTGATTTCCAGTTCAAACGACTCTCTTACTCTATCGTTTATCTGAATGCCCCATGTGTAATCCTCTCTACTTTTGCTCATGATTTCCTCACAGTTTTGCAGTTTGTCCATGCACAAAACATTAGGAGTCATTTTACCAAACAAGTAGAAATTTTTGCCCTTAAGTTTCTTGTTTGTTCTGTTTCTGGTTTTATTTAGTTCTAGGTACAATGCAGGTCCCAAATCTGTACAGCATGCCTTGTGTATCACATATATCCCCAGGCTGCGTCACTTGGTCCAGCAGTGGCTACAGTGCAGGGCAGTGCAGAGGTTGTAGAGCCTCATGGTGTCCTGGTGGAGAAGGAGAGGGGCCATGGGGAGACACTGATGGCTCTGGGGGAGCACAGGACTTGGGGGGTGCTGGGGGTGAGCTCAGCTCGGCTCTGACACTGTGCCACTGGAAGAAGACGCCTCCTTGTGCCCTCAGCTGGGAAGAGGGGAACAGCGGGGATGGCAGGACATCAGAGCCTGTGGGGCCGGGCCCCAGCACTCAGCTGTTCCAGAAATAAACGTGTCTGAAGTCTGAATCTCAAGGGGTCTTGGAGGCAGCCAGGGGCTGCAGCTGATGAGGCCTGGCAGTGCCTGCTGCATGGAGCCGAGGGTCAGGGCTGGGTAAGGGCATGTGGCTGAGGGCAGGTCACAGTGCCTGGGGCATGTACCTGATTACACTACGGGGCCTGTCTTGGGCAACTGGGGGCGGTGGGGAGGCAAACTGGGGCCCAGAGGGGCAAGTTAGAGCCTGAAGGGGACATTTGAGACCGCTGTGGGAACAACAAGGGGAACATCTTGGGGTCTGCTGGGGGCCATTTGGGGCCCCATGGCTGCCATTTGGGGCTCAGAGGGCCATTTGGGGGTGCTGCCTTGATACACAAGACTAGACAGTAAGAGTGAAACAGTGAATGAAATGAACAGATCACGTGTGGCAATTCCTTTGCTTGTTTAAATGCACAGCACATGACAGAGACTGAACATGAAGCCTGCAGCAGAAGATGGACTACGGCTTTACAAGTTTTTCAAATATACAGAAGGCATAATGAGAAATGCTAAGGCAGCTTTATTTGGACTTGTACTCTAACTACTTAGAGTGCAAGTTTACCTTTATTAATCTAGTAAATTGTGGCGATTAATCAGGGATCAGTTCCCTTTAAGTATAACATAGAGTACAGGCAGAGTAATAGCAAACATAGCACATGTCAGTGCAGTGCTGTAAACAGAACTTCTCTTGATCTGGGTTTCCAGTCTCCGCTCGGTATCACACAATTCTAAAATCACATCTCTCACAGCAGAAGCCTGGCCCTTGCTCTCCCCTGAAGACCTCGGGATCACCCTTTCGGTAGGTCTAGAGTGGATCGCGATTTTAACACTCTGCATCTCAGACAGTACCTGTGTGATACTTTCCTGCAGACTGTTAAACTGCTGCTGTAAACTCCCTAGACATGAACTGACTTGTTTAATGTAGTTTAGCTGTTCGTTTAAAGGAGTTAAAAGTGAATCTATTTTTATGGAGTCATTCCTGGTTTCTCTAGTTAACAAAGCGCCCTCTTTCACTCCTCGCGATGCTGTTGTTTGGAGCACATTTTTCAGGTCTTCTATGACATCACTGAGATCCTTCTGCTGTGAGTAATGGCTGGAGGCCTGTTCTTTGATGGCTTCTTGTAAATTTATTGGGCCCTTTTGTGCTTCAAGCACCAAGACTTTCAATTCCTGCAGCCTTACTCGATTTACATAGGTGGAACCAAGAACACCTATAACGGCTCCCAGCACAGAACCAATAATAGACCAGTTCTTAGTTTTTTCAGCTCTTGTGCGCTCTTTCTCATGGCTTTCCCTTACAGCTGCAGAGAAGAGAGAGAATTTTTCTCTCTCTGATTCTTCTGCATTTAAATATGCAGCTCGGTACCTCTTCTCTTCCTGCAAGAAACATAGTGATTAGGAGAGAAGGTATAATATGAAGCTATATAGTCTATAATAAATTAAAAAAAAAATTCCATAAACCCCCAAACCTTGATGTAGATGAAGGAAAGAAGATCGGGAACATCCATTAGTTTGGTTTCAGAAATTTTCCCTTGAATGTGTGATTTTCTTTATTAAACTTACTTAAGTCAATGAGACATAATTTTAAGTCATAATTGAGAAATGGAAAAGGTTGTCAGGAATCACAGCTGAAGATCATATACATGAGAATCTGTCGAGTGCTGATGACAGAAAAGGGGTAAGAGTTCACTTTTCAGCCCTGATAACTTCTCCAGACACCACCCTTACCACACCTTCTTTCACTTTCAAATCCCTTCAGAGGGAACTGAAAATAGGACTGAAAAGGACATCTCAGATAGTTTGATCTGATGAGCACACTTCTTACTCTTCTGCATTCTCTATTTTACCCTTCTTACAGACAAATGTCTTCCCTTTCTTCCCGCATCTCTCAATTATTTTTCCAAGTATGTATTTCTTTTGTGAGACGGCACCACCACCTTATAGACAGCAGTGACTTGAATTCTACCCTTCTTCATGGTCATGCAGAGCTCAGTTCTTCTTTAAGTCTCATCCAGACAAATGCAATCCCATATTTAGACAACTACAGCTCTCTAGTTCTTTCCCAGTGCTTTACCCACCGATGCAGGAGCTCAGTGTTGTCTCAGACATTGGTACCCACTCCTTGCCTGAACTTTGCCACAGGTGTACCTGCTTCCAAGCCTGCTCCTGCTGTTCCTGCAGTTTCATCTGGATTTCCTGGATTTACTAGGTGTTGCAGCTACAGAAAAGGCAGCTGAATTTCCATGGATTAACCAGAAAGAGTTTCTCTCATCTTATGGAATGTTGATTCACTGAATGGCAGCTTTTTCTTGACTACTCATGTGCAGGTCACCACTACAACAACTAATTTTCTAGGCTCATTATCTGCAGTTTTCTTCTCCAAATTTACTATGCTATTTTAGCATTAACATATACAATTTGCATCAAATTGGATCAAACCACTAATAATAATTCACTAAAGCAAGTATCCTAAGAAATTAACTCAGATCACTTTCCTCAGAACTGAACTCCATCTACAAAAAGCACACAAATTTTCAACATATTTGCGAATGCTCAAGTATCAACAAATTACCTGCAGCAACCTGTGTTCCAGAGTAGCCAGTTCTAAATACTGGGTGTCATCCCGAGAGACCCTGTCTAAGCGGTCCCGAATTTCCTTCAGTTTAATCTGTTGGGCTTCTACATTTTCACGAGCCTCTCGTACTATGCCTCGAGCTATCATAAAGACATTTTCTGCCTGAGAAGAAAGAGCATTTATTTTAGAAACTTATTACCATACAGACCTAAATTGCTATTCATACAAATTTTTTTGGGGAGAGGGGTTGGGGTGGGGGGGTATGTGGAAGAAAAAAGACCAACAACAAAATAAACTACACTCCATTTCAATCCAAGGGATAAGCTCTATTTACTACATGCATAGCCTGGAACACATTCACAGTACCTGCACAGACAGTCAAAGCAGAAAAAAACAGACATGATTCTCCTTGGAGGATCTTTTCTGCCTCACAGCCAGTGATTATGCTTCATATAGCTTAACTCATAAGTTTAAAATTCCACATTATCTTCATGTTTACCTCTGTCACTTTTCCTTGAGCCTCTCGAACTTCATTAATTCCAACAAACTCTTCGTATCTGTCCCACCAACTCTTGCATGTTGCAGATGCTTTTTGAAGGGAGTTTTTACCCATCACAGTCCCAGTTTCTGTGAGCCGATGAAGGAGGCCCATGGCCATTTCTATGGCAGACTTGGCTTCGCGCCTCTTGGGCTCTGAGGAGCAGTAAGTCCTCACTACATGTAGGTTCACTTTGGGACTCCACTTCATCAACGAATGGTGGTATTGCAGGCCACAGGACACTGAGGACACACTTGATTTATACTTCATTGGCCCCATGTCTTCAATTTAATCCCTGAGTAAATGTGCTATAAGGAAGAAGAAGAAAAATAAAAGTTATTGAAGTATAGCTGATTTATAGCTCTTAAAACTACACGTGTACCAAAACCAACCAATTCAAGAATGGCTAAACCATCGCTGGTTTTACACCACTGCTTACCTAGAGAACTTGCCACTATTTCAATAAAGTGCAGTTGTGCCACAGATTCCTGTTTTTTTGCTGTTAGGAAGTACTCCCACCATGCTTCATGCTTCTTGATTACTAATTCACTCACGGTGTGAACACCAATCATGTGCAGATCCAGCGCCAGCAGGAGTAGCTTCAGAAGAATTTAGTGCTTCAGCACAGCACTGACTGCACTATGAAATTCTGCCTCGTGGTTTCACACCTGGTTTCACAGGTACTCACAACTCTACAAAAGACAGAAAAGAAAAAAAGACAGAGAGGGAAAAAAATCTTGTTAAGAAAAGAAGCGTGGCTCGATCAATTCCTTTATCTTACACTGCACAGATACATGACGTGTCAAAGGGCGCACAGACAAAAATTAAAGGACAAAGATAAAACACAGAAATGCTGAACTGAACACAAGAAGTATTCCCATGAGACTGCCTACAGAAGAAAAACATCAGGAACAGCCACAAGATCAGAAAAAATCTCACATAATGAACACACAGCTGCACTGCATTTTAAAAAAGAGCTTAAAATTCTTGCCTATGCTGCAAAAGCAGGCTGCTAGTTATGGTTTATTGTCTACTATTGTAAATATCATCTTAATGTTTTACTGAGCACATTCCTCCAAAAACTGGAAAGAGGAAAACTTGCAAATAAGGTTTAATATGAAATTTGAGTATGACTATATTAGGTTTTGACTAATAAAATATAAACCCAGGAATTATTGAGAAAGCTAGATAGCTGCTGCAAAGTACTTTTAATTATTTTAAAACAACTTTCCATGTTAATTTTAGGTGGTTATACAGGCATCTCCGCAAGAAAGGATTGTTCCAACTGGAAAATGGTTTTTCCTCAGCTTTTAGCTGGTTGGTAGTTTTGAACACCACAAGCTCATTCCCTGCTGAGTATTTCTAACAAACAATAGTAACACCAAGTGGCACTATGAAAACCTTAGCAGTTGTTTTATATGCATAACGACACGGAAGATCAAACCCACAAGGCGTGGAAATGAAGTGAGTTCTCTCTCCTTCCAGCATCACTCACACATGTCCCTGTTTACAACACCTATTCTTATGTTGCAGGCCATGTACTAAACCTCAGCTCAACTTCGCCTGTTCCAGACTGCAAAATTCCCCTCTTTTAATCTCATTATCACACAAAGTTTTAGCAAAATTTCAGGCTATTGTGGTACATCAAAAGGAGCGAGAAAGCTGAGATTTTAAGGAGAACTTCTATGCAGACAAGTCACATACAGCCAGTGAAGAGAGCGATCTCAGTCTGAGCTCACAGGACACGAGAAAGTTATGAGAGGTTAACCTGAGATAACCAGCCTGGCTCCCCTCTTGCTTCCCTTGTAAGCAACGCTTTTTCCGCCTGCAGCCCTCCACAAACACGCCTCCAGCAGCTGCCGCACACACCGAGACCCGGGGGCGAGGCAGACCCGGTTTTATGGGTTTATTATCCCGGCCAAAAAAA
>VZRE01002049.1:108636-138330 GCA_013396775.1 Cephalopterus ornatus
GTGTCCCTACAGTGCCCTAACGGCGGCCCTCACAGCGTCCTCAGTGTCCCTACGGTGCCCTCGCGGCGGCCCTCGCGTCCTCAGTGTCTCTACAGTGCCCTAACGGCGGCCCTCAACAGTGCCCTCAGTGTCCCCACACTGCCCCCACTGCCCGGCGGTGCCGCCCGTCCTTGCCGCCCGTTGTAGCATCCTCAGCTCTCGTGCCAACAGTTCACAGTCAGATCAGGTCCTGCTGCCCTCCAAAAGGGGTTGTTGTCTCTAAAGGTACTACTTTGGAGAACAGATTGAGTCCTGTCAACTCCCCAGAGCTGGTGAAGGCTGGAATTGACGCTTGAATGATTTCTGCATTTTGGATAAAGGTAACTTCTGTGTCAGAAAAAATGTTCTCACAAAGATGTAGGGCAAAGGTGCCTTAGATACAGAGCAGGGACTGCCCTGCCTCTGCAGAATGCTGAAGGCAATGTGAGCCAGCACTGGTGCATTTTGGGGCAGAGCTCAGTTCCAACACATGAAACAACCACAGAAACTGTGCCCACAGTTCTGTGTGCTCAGAGTGAAAGCAGAAGCTGTACTTCACTTACATCAGTCATACACTGAAGGGGGCACATCCTTACCCACACTGCCCACGTTCACACCCATCTTCCACTGGTATTAAAGTAGGTAACCTGAGGGGGGTGGTTTAAAGGAGAAGGAAGAGAGACAAGGAGACAACATCCTCTAGATCTGGCCAGAATACGAGAGAAATAAAACCCTGGCAGTGTATCAGTAAGAAATTGTTTACCCCAGGAGTTACTGAATGAAATGAATGAGGTTGCCAATCCCAGCCAAGCTAACTTGAGGTTGTCTGAGTAGAGGACAGTGAACAGAGATGTGTGTGCCACAGCATGAGACAATATGCAAAAGCCTTTCAGCCAAAAATCAAGACAAGAGGGAAGAAGACCAAATGGCAAAGTGACAGATCTCTGCTGTGGGAGAGCTGTTCTCAATAGGCTTCACTTTAATGTAGGCACTCAACTACCCTCCCGGCCAAGAGTCCTCCTGTGTTTAATATTAGGCCGTGGAAATCAAGCTTAACAAAGGAACAGTTTGATTGTATCTTTGTGCAGAATGCTATGTAATAAATGGCATTTGATTGCTTACTGCAGCTCCAGCTCAATGTTAAACTAATGCAAAGACAATATAACTCCTAAATCACATATACAGATAAAATGACAATGGTCTGAAGGGCACAGAAAAAACAAAGTCCAAAAGGTAGTAGGAAATGGGTGTCAATTAAAATGGCAGCAGAATAGATGCAAATATTCTTTGCAGGAAATCCATTGAAGGATATAATTGCCATAATCATTTCAAGTCAAGCTCTACTGTTTTAAAGGACTTTTCCCACTCTTTAGAGTTAGTCCAGCTCTAAGAAAATCATACCCTGGTCTGAACGGCTTCCAGATACTGATTCATGTGAGGTCTCAAAGAGGAAGCTTCTCTAGTGTTAAGTAAGGCAGCCTGGAGAACTGGATGTGAACTTCTGCTCTGCCACAGATTTGCTTCGTGACCTTCTGTAAGACATTTTGCATTCTAGTTTTCCTCAAAATGGGAAAAGTGATATTCTTTTACTTCAGAATAAGATTCTGAGACTTAATTAATAAATAATTGTAATGTACTGTTTCTGCTCTGCAAATTTCAGTGCAAAAGCCCATGATGTAGGAGCTGAGGCTAAATTAGAGTTGAGGACAGAGAATGTGCTCTGCATGTTGCTAAGCTTGCTCAGTCACCTTGAACATGTCATTGTTCACCAGACTTTGCAGAGCAGCCTGAGATCCAGCTGAATCACACAAGAAGAGCACATCAGCTCTGTCTCTTTGGCCAGTTCACTGTTGCATTCAATTGTTCATTATTTTGACATTTTCACTGCCATTTAACAGTCTACAAAATTGCCCGTTCTAGCCTGCTTTTCTAGGTCTTACCCTTGTATGAGATTTTAAAATACAAGTGGAGGCATCTAAATTACCTTCAGAAATAAAAATCTTCTGCATGGCAAGTAAGTATTCTCATTTACTAAGATTCTGAAATAAAAGTTTGTTTGGTAGAGGTTGGTCTGCTTTTATATATAATGACTCAAATATCACAGGTTTCGGGAAAAAGGTATTAAATAAAATAAAGCCATAAATATAATGGCTGATACAAGAAAACTGCACTTGGAGAATTACGAGAGCATTTTCTAAAGCAGTAAGACAGTAATTTCAGGTGTCAAGGCTTCTGCTTCAGTGACGTGTTTATTTTTAGCCTAACCATCATTATTTATCGATTTCTGCAATGCCTCTCTCCACCCTAATGCACTGCAGAGAATTATGAGCTACATGCAGACCTCAGGAATGCAGAAGCGACCATGTGAACCCCCACTGTTCACTAGATAATATTCTGCACTTCCTAAAGGCAGGAGAGTAAGTAGGTAACAAATTTCCTAAAATCCTTCTGTATTTGGCAGCCTGCCATTTCCATACTGCTTCTACAGATATCACTGAACTTGTAGGACCTCCAAACCAGAAGCCAGCTGGGGAGCAACAGAGCAAAGGAAGAGTTTATCTTTTGAAATAGTCATTAATATACGCTTAAATTCAGGTGTAAATGGCAGAGAGTTAAAATTAAACTTGTACTGAACTAAATAAGAACTCCCATAAACCCCACATAATTTTAGTAAAGAGAGAAGAATAAAAAAGTACCAACAGGGAAAAAGGGCAACTGTGATTGTAAAATAGCTTAAGTGTTCATGAGATTTATTGTGACCTACTTACAGAAACTTGTTTTTTCCACATGTGGGAAAACAATATCCTTGCTGAGCAGATAATTCTATTTCAGTTCTTTAGATCATGGTTCTTGCCTATCTCTTTGCTCAGCTCAAGTCACTTGTCTGTAATAAGACAGCATATCATCTAGACTTTGGTAAAGTGGTTCCTGCTTTGGGGTGTCACTGCTGTCGGTCTGCACTGGAGGTGCCACGTCCTGGGTGCTGCAGCCACTGGCCTCTGTTCCTGGCAGCACATCTTGGGCACTGCTGCCACAGGAGTGCGTTCCTGGTGGCACATCCTGGGTGCTGCAGTCACAGACCTGTGTTCCTGGTGGCACATCTTGGGTGCTGCTGCCACAGGTGTGTATTCCCAGTGGTACACCTTGGGTGATACAGCCGCAGGTCTGCATTCCTGGTGGCACATCCTGGGCACTGCAGCTACAGGTGTGTACTCCTGGTGGCACACCCTGGGCGCTACAACCACAGGCCTGCATTCCCGGCGGCACATCCTGGGTGCCATAGCCATAAGCCTGCATTGAAAAGGGCACCTCGTGAGCGCCGTAGCCGTACCCGTGCATTGGTGGCACCATCCCTGGCGTGCCGTAGCCATAAGCCTGCACTGGAAATGGCACCTCAGGAGCACCGTATCCATATGTTGGCATGGAGGGCGGCACAGCCCGGGCTCCGTAGCCGTAAGCCCGCATTGGCGGCGGCACAGCTCGGGCACCGTAGCCATAACCCTGCGCTGGTGGCAGCCTGTCCTCATCATCGCTGCTGTCATCCTCCCCTGACGACGACACCTCCTGAGTGTCACGGCCACAGGCCTCTGCTGGTGCTGCCTTATCCTGGACATTGCTGTTGGAAGCAGCGCTGCTGCTGTTGCCCTGCACCGATGGCATCTGTTGGTTCTGTGCTCTCTCCGTTTCCAGTTTTTCAGAGGAGGTTTCAGGACTGTTCAAATTCCGACTTCGGTAATTATCATCTTTCTTTTGTCCCAAAAAGTAATCAGAAGGTGGTGCAAATTCTGGATCTCGCTCATCTCTAAGTTCTTCCTGTTTCTTTTCCCATAGCCCAAACATCAGCTCTGTTAGAAACAGGAAAATGGTAGATTTAGCATAGATTTCAGGGGCTGAAGGTCGGTCAGAAAGGAGAGAAAACAAATTAGCAAACAGAGTATATGCAACTGTGTAAAGCCATCTGAAGTTACTTTTCCACCTAGTACTACATGGAAATACGAGAATCTAGTGCAGATTCCTTCACTGAACCACACTTCTTTCACTTTGCATTTTAGAGTAAGCTGTCCTCTGCTTTCTGAGTGTAATATTTACTGCACAGCACAGTGCTGCTTGGGTGTCAGATACTAGGATTCCTCAGAGGCAGGAAAAAACCAGTGTCAGGCAGAAGTAGGATTTAACAGATAGGATCTCTAAGTTTGGAGTTTCCACGAAACCACGAAGTTTCCCCTCACAACATATCATCACGTTTTAGCCTTGTCCTGTATCTGTTTGTATAAAACATCCTGCCATCACGTAGCACAAACCACAGAAGTACAACAAGAAGAAATCACATTGAAAGACAGTAAATCTTACAAACTATGAAATTTGTCATTCTGTCAACCTGTCTGGATCATCCAGAAATGGAATAACTCATATAGAAGAAAAAATTATGGGGATGTTATAGCACTGGCACTTGCCGGTCACTGCCCTGGACACTGGATAGTCATCGATACCAAGGCAGAAAGGATTTCATTGCTTCTCAGTCTTACCATACTTTGTCACAAAACAGAAATGAAAGTAGCAGCACTGCATGTTGTTTCCCAGCCATGTTCCTGAATCTACATTTTCTTACCTTTGCCTTTATCCCACTCTCGGACATAAGGCACGCCAGGCTTTGTATCTCTTCTCTCCTGGATGACAACCTCCACCTTCCTGCTTGCTGCAGTAACTCTCGGAGGTTCTGGCTCCTCGGTAGCAGCTTTCACCTCTATGTTACAGGAAGAGACAGTAGGGTTTGTTAGTTACAGGATAAAATCTATATTAACCTCACAGGTAAAAATAAGGACGTTAGCATGGTATCCCCATTTCATTTACTGGAGAAAACTATTTACATTCTTATTCTTCTGAACAACTGTAACAGTGGACATTAGTGTTCTTTCTTTCCAGGACACACAGTTAATCACTTGCATAGAATTCTGACACAGTGAAATATTAGCTACATTTTACAGTGGGAGATAGACAGTAAAAGTTGACTACCAGTGTCATAAGGGAGACAGGGCAGAGATAGGATTAGAATTCAAATTCATCATCCTAAATCCTACAGTCAGCTGTATGTCCAATTTACAGACTGTTATAGTGTATATTGTGTGATATAAAAAATAACTTGTCACTCCTTTTTATTCTACCTCTTCTTAATAAAAGAAAAGGCTAGTAAAATGTCAGCAACGCTAACCTCAATCCGCATAATTAACCCACATAATACCTGCTCAGGTGGGAATAAAAGAAAGGCTACAATCTACATACTATATTTCTATCTACATTATTAATCTATTTCTAGCATGATTTTGTATCTACACACATATGAACTCTCACTATCCTAACAGTTACACTAATTGTATACATAGAACACACAATACCAATATATATTAAATGTCCAAACATAAATATAAATTCGAGTCTGCCTGTCCATAGATCAAGTACAAGTTGAAATAACAAAAACTTAAAAAGGCAGCAGCTCGTACCTCCATTCTCCAGTCTTTCTGCCTCTTCTTCTAATCCTGCTTCCCTTAATTTTTTAACCTTCCGTGCTCGAAGTTTGGACAGCCGTGCATCTAGAGCTGCCTTTCTCTTTTCTTTTAGCTGTTCACGTTTAGTTCTCTGATCAAGTGTCTTTACAGCAAAGAGAAACATGAATTAATCCTCCTTCACAAAGCAACTAAAAGCAATCTTTATCAAGCACCAGGTTTTACAGGAAAAACAGGCACCACCTGGTATAACACTTACAGAAGAAATCCAGGACAGTGACCACTCAGACAAGGCTGCCCTGGTGTTCCAGTTTGCTCTTTACACTCATACCTGCTCCCTCAGCATGTCCAGCGTTGCCCGTTGTTTATGCCTAAGTTCTTGGTCACGAGAAAAGGCGAAGTAACCAACGCCGAGCTGCCTGGCCTCTGAAAAGGAGAAAACCAATAAATTTAAGTTACGCTCAGTTTACAACAGACAGTAACTACAGGCACCAGGCACCGTGCTTTCAGGCACGGAATTACTCCCAACAATATACATTGCACAGGTGGCTAAAAAGGGCTTGTTTTAGATATACATGAAGTGAAGCCTCCTGAAGGAGAACACAGGAGGAGGTTTTGAGAAGTACATTTGAGAAAAATACAATTTGAAGAAAAATTGATCTAGATTTAAGTATTGGTAAATCAGAACAGTTATAACACATACCTATTATTTTTCATACAGATACAGGAAGCAACTTTCCCTTGCTTCCTCTACAACTAATCTCTTTGGTAATACAAAGGTAAGTGATACCAAGTATGGCAGTGTATACCATTTTCTCGAATGTCCTCATAATGTATGGGTCCCATGGGTTTTCTGAGGGCTTCTTCTTCTTCCTTTTCCCACTGCTGCCTCTGAAGTTCTCTTCTCATGTCTTCAGATAACAGAGTATTTCCATCAGGTTCTTGTCTAATTAACAACAACAACAAGAAGTTAGGGATTACAGAGCAGAACTTAACAGTTTGACAGTATCAAACAGTGAAAGTATGATTGGGTCTGAGCCAGTATTGCACTCTTCACAAAACACAGATCATTGCAGGCACCACTTGGTGATACAACGTTGATGATTCTAGTACATGAGGACAGAAACACAAAGCTACCTCTAGAACAAGGTACCGGTAGAACATGTTATTAAAGACTAACAAAATCATATCCTTTTTTTTAAGCTTTATGAAATTATTATCAAATCACAAAATGGGAGATGAAATAATCATGGTTATTGGCATCTGTGGGCATTCTAACAATCACACAGAGAAACATTTCAGATTTAATGTAAGAAAATGAAAGGTATTTGAAATAATAAAAAGCCATTTACCCTAGAGGTCCATGCCAAGTATTAATACCCAATATGGAAATAATTTTAACAGAAGACCTGTCAGGTGTTTAACAGAACAGCAAAACCAAACAAATGGAGGTCAAACAAATTAACTTTAAATATGATGAATTTGGAATTGCTAAAAGACTATTGTCAGTTTTTAGGTTAAACAGAATCAGGAATCACTTCCCTGGCATTTAACGGAAGGTATAACAAAATACAATTTCTATACAGGGGCCCCAGTTTTAAAAGACACAACAAATAGCTGAGATTGCTAAGTCAATGTATTAAAACCTTTCTCTGCAAACTATGCAAATCTAGACAAAGCAGTAGCATCAACAACTATGGATTGAGAACAGGGTGACAAAGCGCAGCCTCGCTTCCTTCTCAATAAAACAATGTATGTTAAATACTGAGAGGAATATTCAGCTCCATTAGAGAAATCACACCTTTTCCCTTGAAGTTCCTGATCCATTTTAAGTAAACTTGGCAAATCCTTCTTCATACAGCGTCTAGATCGGCCCAAGAAATCAACATAATCAACCCTGTAATGAAAGAAAAAGAGATTTGATGCAAAACTCCTATTTGCGATTTATAGAAATCTTCAGCAGAAGGTAGAAGCAGTGACACTTTCCAAAGTGTCACCTCACAGTGTCTGTGGGTGTGACAGCTGCCTCTACTTTTCACTTAACATGCTCCCAGGTTAAGAGGACACATTGTGAACAGGGCATACAACAATTGTATCAGGCATTTACTCAATCTCCCTCGGAGCTCCCTGTTCGCCCTGGCAATAAAATGGTGTAAAAGACATTCAAAAGTAACAATGTCACAACAAAATGAAGCTCAGTCTAGTGCTCGCTTCCCATGGTGAAAACAATGACACAGCATCGACTTCTGGTGGATATGAAATTGTTACAATACATTTCAAATATCAGTCTAAGGCTCATTCAGAATAGGCTGATAGTGTGCTTTCAACTGACATAACAAAGGCTGACTAAAATGCAAGTAAAATGTTCCTTTGAAGCTATTGTGCTTCTTATTCAACTCTTTATAGCAATGAATGCTTGATTTACAGTTGTCAAAAGCTGTTAAGAGCTGTACTTATTATCCTTCATTGAGCTACCTCAATTATCCCATTCTAAATAACTAATATTACATCTGAAAAAGTATGTCTGCAATCTAGTTCCAAAACCCAAACTTCTAAAGATCTCTACTTTTACTAAGTTAAGCCTTTTACACAGTTTCTAAGGATATTTACAGTTTGGTATATACTCAGTGGCCTTCAGTTTTTATTGCAATGGAACATCAGTAGAAAAGAAATCTGCATTCTCCATAGTAAAGATTTAACAGTAAAATATATCAGTTTAATTTTCTGATACTTTACGGAACTGGGAGCACAAAGCAGTTTGAGCCCACCACTCATTGGTAATTTCATCTTGAATTTGAGTATGATGCTGGTGAGGGGTCTCTCTGCCTTTCCACCTCAGCTGTCTGCTGGAATTCTGCTGGATTCACTCTCCCAGTTTATTCTGAGACATTACATTGCAAAACTTATCTTGGCCGAATAAACTGAAGAACGGTGGTGCTGTTTTGTATTGGTTACTGCTGGTTTAAACTGATTATCAGAAGTGAAATCTCACGTTCCTTAAGCATTTCAAACAAATGAGCAAGGAAAATGTTTAGTCAGACTGTTTTCATAATTATTTCTAGTGTCTTGGATGAAAAATTAGTGGTTACTTGGAATGACACAGAAAACTGTCAGAGACTATTTGCTGTGCTGCAGTTAAAAAGTAGAAGAAATGCTGGAAAATCGTGTTCCTATTCCAATCAGGGTCTCTCTCCTTTAAGAGGAGGTCTTACAATGAAATAACTGCTCATTTTGTAAGTCAAGCACAATTAAAGAAGGGAAGATGAATACAATAAAAAACTCAAGTTTTTCTAAAATACATTTCACTTCAGCACATCAAAGCGTAAAATTGTACCAATACTGTGATCAGAACTCCCACAAACTATGCAAGAAAATAAGAGTAGATATTATGATATCTCCCTTATAGTACATTTCCCTGAATGCTATTTCTCAAAATCCTGGATGTAGATTCTATTGCATTTCCACTGTGTGGAAAGGAAAGTAACATGAAGGACTGTCTTTAAAGGAGAAATGAAAGGATGTTACCACCTCTTCTCAATGTGCAGTATTAAACAAAAAAGGATGCCACTTCACAAACTTTGGAGACTAAAACTATTTTCACATGGAATTGTCAAGAGGTAGCCAAGGACAGAGAAGCCCAGTCAGTAGCACCAACCATTCTTCCTCCGGGTCCTCGGGCGGTGGAATGTCTGCTTCAGGCTGAGTTTCCTCATCATCTGACTCTCTTTCTGAAATCTTTCCAGCAGCTTCGCTCTGACCCAGCTCCTGTACCTCTTGCCTTTTGTCTATGATCTTCTGAGTGAAATCCACCAGGTACAAATCCTCAGTTTCTTCATCTAAGGCAGAAAATCGATTCTCAGAGAACAGCCATGAAAAGAACAGAGCCGAGCACAAAATCAATACCAAATAGCTACAATCAACTTTTCAGCTGCCAGCAATGCCCTTGCCCACACTATTGGGGAACACTTAAACCTCATTCAGTACCAAACAAACCCAGAGCTATCAATTGGCTCCACGGTGATAACATCTATTTCTGAATCGAAGTTTTAGGGTATTGTGCATAGTACAGAAAAGGCTGCATTCTCTGCAGCAAAACGTTCTCTGCTCATTAACTATTTCAGAAGCAAAGGGTTTCTCATGTAACAGCTCAAATATTTTTTTGATGCTTAACATTTGGTACGTTGGCAGCAGCCAAGCAGTCACAAGGGTACTTTTTAGAAAAGTAGAGAAAAGTGGAGGGGTCATGTGGACAAATATGGACATTAGTAAAATAACAGAGATTAATTGCAAGGAGATTTGTATTCTGTTTTAATAACTATTTCTTGCAAGGGACTGAATGTGTGAGAGAAGAATGGGACAGATTAGCATTCTCTAACCCTATTAGCTGCATGACTGGCACTGATATATGGACCAGCCAAACTCCCCTCCTGCTCCTCTTCTCTTCATAAAGGCCCAAGAATTAGAATGCAGGATAGAACACCAGCAATGCAATCCAAAGACAGCACAATGGAGAATAAATTAATTTTGTTTTTCTAAGATACTGTATTGAAAAAACCCAGAATATAGTCCATCCACCTAATGAACGAGTCAAACAAGTCCCTAGCACTTTACTACGTCAGGCTGTCCTTCAAAAAGTAATTATTTTATTTCCTGTAGCAAATGTATTTTTCTCCTTTTCGAAGCAGAATAACCCATGTGAATAACTTTCTATAAACAACTTGAAAAAATTTCCCAGGAAGACCAGCAGTGAATTCATAGTGTAGCTGCTGTCAAACACCAGACAGTCAGAAATACCAACTTTTGGGGTGAACTTTTCAAAAAAATTGTATACACACACACACACACAGGTATATATACACAAAATTCTCATTTTAAACTGGTTTAGTTCACCTGGAAAGTCGCCTTTTGTCATTTTCTCATACAGCTTTGCTTTCTCTTCTAGCTTCTTCCTGGAAAAGAAAACAAAAAATTAACATTGCAATTCCACCAATTCCAAGCACAGATCAAAGCGATCAATTTAGCCTTAGATAAATGGAACTGGAAAGTACAGGGAATGCTTGAGATGTTTATTAGAAGCTGACTTATCCCTGGGTTTTGTTTGGAATATTCACTGGCATTTCTGAAGATACACAGTTAGCCAGTTCCAGAGTTTATACTGAAAATAATTTCAGTTAAGTTACAGAATTAATCTTAAGTGTTATCTGTTAAGTAGGCAAGAACATGATGTAACAAGTATTCCACCTCTATCTAACTACTATGGTCTGTCAGATAAATACCGGAACCTAAATGATTATTTGCAGGTATGAGATAGTGGAAGACAGTTTTACAGAAAAAAAAAAGAAAAAAGAGATAATGTGGAGTTAATCTTCAAAACTGAAGAGAAGACTGTAGAAAATTTCTGGAATTGTAGAAGACAATTTTGAAGAGCAAGGAACTACTTAAAGAAGAACAGCAAATAGCTTACAAATGGTAGTTTCAACATATATCTTTTTGTACAACCAACCCATTTAGAAAATGAGGCAATCCTTGCAAGAAAGTGAGCCATTTTCTGTTAATTCCAAGAAACACTTTGCTACAGAATTCTGAAGTGTTGCTGCCCTGGCTTGTAATTCTAAAGATGACTTACAAAACCAAAAAATCATTAAGCTGACACATTTAGACAACGGTGATCACGTGAGGGCAGGTATCTCTGCACGAACGTGTCACTGCTGGGATGCAGTCTGTACATTACTGGAAAAGAGCATGGAATTGATGCTGGTCTTACTGGTTGGTCTAATGAGAACTGCTGGCCCAAAACATGCGTAACTTGCTTTTTGTGCTTTTCTAAACACTGAAAATCACATTCTACAAAGCATTCCTTTCTTACAGAGCCGAAGAGCTACCTTGATTGATCCAGTATGTCCTGCTCTTCTGTCTTCTGCTCAACATCTTTCGAGGCTCGATTTGCAACTCCTGTGTTTTGTTTGGTCCAGATGCTTGGTTTCTGTAGAGAAACATTTTGTAACAACAAATAAATGAAAATACCGACATGGTAACGATCGCAAAAATATTTCAACTCCATAATGCAAACATTGCAAATCAGTCATCTTGTAAATAACATCTTAAACATGTTTGACTTGAGACTACACCTGTGCTGTGGAACACAGCAGGTATGTCCTAAATTAACACAGACTGCACTACGGTGTCAGAGGGAAGGACAGGCTGAGAAGCTAAAAAAAAAACAAAGGCATTCAAAAATCAGACAAAATCTATTCTGGCAAAGATGTTAAGGTGAAAAAAAACCCCAAACAATCTTGCTGATTAAGAATGTAGTAACAAAGCTACAGATTGTTTCTATTCTCTATTACCTCCATCAGTTGGCCTGTTTGCAGCACAACACTGTAAAAGCTGCGTGTGTTTGAAATATGGCAGCAACAGCACATTGTGCTTCTAGAAAGCTACACAATGAGTAAAACCCAGAGTGCAGTAAAGAGCAAAACACAGAGATAACTGTGTGTTCATTATTACCCATCACAAACACATAGCAGAGCTTTTAGCAAGGACAGTGACTTGGGAAGAGTCCCTCATCCTCCATCCTTTGGAACCATACAAGATCTTAGATGAAAGAAATACCTTTTCCTATAGTTACAAAAGCTGTGGATCCTTGGGGAATGAAGACTAACAAGTGATTTAGATGGGCATAAGCACAACATTAAGTTTGCTGCTGTGCACAAGAATGTCACCAGAAAATGAAATCTAAAGAACATTCTCATCACGTACATTTTATAATTGACCAATAACATAGCTCTAAGCATTTATTTATTTATATTTGAATATTAACATCCTTACTTTAAGGAGAAAGAACGACAAAAGCAACAATGGAAAAATATTTCTACCTTATTAGAGGTTCTGGGCTTTGCAAAGCCACCAGCATCTTTCAATAGCTTTTCTTTCTTGAATTCCTCTTGCTTTCGGAAGAGTTCGGCTTTGAGATCTACCAGCTACATCACCAGCAAAACAACAAATAAATAACCAGGACATATCACAAGCATATACATCAGTTACTGCAATAAATAACTCTATTTCTAGTAAAACAATCTGCCATTTACAGTTATATGAGCCTTTGCATTTTTACGTGGAACTTCAAAGCACTGATCTGATCACAGAGACCACTGAAGTTTACAGCAAGCACACAGAATGCAAATTATGATTAGGGATTAAAACAATCCCCAAGGATATCCTTGGATCTCTTCTACATGAGAATAAGGGAGACATAATTCCATACAGATTTTACCAGCCTCCTGATGGCAAACAAATAGAGAAGGACCAATGAAATAACACTACTGAATATGAAAAGAGAACTTTTAAACATTAGATAATTAATAAAATCCTATCTTTGGGAGAGCATTGATAAAAGTTTTCTTTCATAAAATATATATTGTTTCCCACTGCTTTATATACTGTTTATATAGTTTTAGATTTTTCTTTTTTCCTAAATATATAAGTGGCATTGCCATCTAGGGCCAAGGTCCATATCAGCTTTTATTAGGAAGCATCATCAGCAGGGATGTTATCTTGGAATTACAAAACTAGTCTGGAAGAGGATATTGTGCCACTTTCCCTGCAAGTCCTACAGAAGACAAATTTCACAGATGTACATTAAATCAGGAAAGCAGAAGACTTTGGCATTAATATTTGTCCCAAGAATTAAAGCATTTGCTTTTCGGGTCCATAGAATAATGACGCGTAGTGTTGTAAAATCACCCATTTCCCCACTCTTTAAAAGTGCCCTAATTTTATCGTTACATCAGGAGCGAGGGCAAACCCAGCCCAGGCACACTCAGGTTTGGAGGGCAGTGCGTGCTCCTGCTCAGGAAAGAAAGGGGGCAAACCCCAGCGCCGAACATGTCACAGCCCCGGGAGGTGACACAGGCCGTCAGAACAGCCCTTTAATTCAGCATTTGCTGCAGGGACCGTGCACCTCAGCGGGCTTAAGGCGAGGGCACACAACACCAGCACCACCAGCACCATTCTCCCTTCCCGGTGCCGTGCCCCGTTTTCCCTGGAAGCGGTGGCACCACCATCCCCTCCCGGTGCCCCGTTTTCCCTGGAAGCCGTGGCACCACCATCCCCTCCCGGTGCCCCGTTTTCCCTGGAAGCCGTGGCACCACCGCAACCCCGGGTCGAGGCGCACGGCCTGCACGGGCCGCGCCCATCCCGCGCGCGGACGCCCCGCAGCTCAGCACAGCCGGCCGCCCCGCCAGCCGCCTCGTGGGGAGGCGAAGGGGCTCACTTGGCCGCCCCCCAGCCCGTCACCCACCGAGGAGGCGGCCACGTCCAGCGGCTTCTTCCTCCGGTCCATGGCGGACCCGCCGCCTCCCGCCCTTCCCTGCGGCCCTGCCGTAAAGCGCGGCGGGCGCGNGCGCGGCGGGCGCGCGGCGCTGTCGCGACAGGCGGTGGGGACGGGCGGGCGCCCGCCGCCGCCATGTTGGGGAGGTCAGGGCAGGGCAGGAGGGCGGGAGTGGGAGCTTTACTCACGGTACCCCGGAACGCCCAAATAAGGAACAGGATAATCCTAGAGAAGTCCCAGAGAGTTAGATAAGGGATGTAGCTCTAACGAGCAGCATGTAAGCTAAGCCCCGCGTTCCCAAATAAGATAAAGAACCAGCGTCACAGTTTTCGGTGGTGGAACACGACGACGCTGCAGCCTGCTCAGGAACTGAGGTCAAGATGATAAAGACCTGGAAGGAACTAAAAAGGAAAATAGGGGTGTGGCGTGAGGGTTTCTGACAAGCACGGGCCAAACCCTTCAGGTGTCCTGTCGGAAGCGGGGCCGGAGCTGCCGTGAGGCCGGGGATGCTCTGGGCTCGGCCACTGCGGCCAACAGCTGAGCTTGGCAGGGCTTCGGGCCGGCCCAGGGCTGGGGCTGGGGCTAACTGAAGAAGTACATGGTTGAAACTTGCTGCCAGTGTTGTCCCAAACACGGGCTCATTATCCAGCGCCAGCACCAGCTCACACACCAAGGAGAGGTATTGTTGTTTTCTATTCTAGTTTGCCCATGAAAGGCTAACTCACCTATCGGCAGCACTTCGCACTATTCATACATTTTAACAAAGGCATCAGCAGTCATTGGTTACAAATTACATAACTTTTCTCTTAATTAGTACTCAACCCCCAAGTTGTATCTCTCACTTCTCATGCTAATTAGTCCACAGGCGCATTTCTTCCCTCTAGTTGAGTCTGGGGTCTATGATCAACGTGATCAGTGAGTTGGTGGTTGCGATTTCCCACTGCTGGAATTACCTTTCCCACAGTTACTGCTCAGTCCTGACTTTACTCCTGGTGGCTTTTGTCCAGATGGCCCATTCCTCTTGAGATTGCATTCTTTGTTCCTTAAAACAACAAATAAGCCAAGCATACGATGGTCACAATGCAATTATTATTCATAACTGTCCAGCTACAGCTACTGGCTAACAACTGAAAAAAAATTGCAAAGTTTGACTCAACCCCCTGTTAAAATTTTGAGGGGCTTGATATCGTCAACAGAAAAAAACCAGCAACAAAACAAACCAAAAACCAAACCACATCAAAATGTCCCAAGCACAGCCAGGAAAAAAACCAAAAC
This sequence comes from Cephalopterus ornatus, assembly GCA_013396775.1. Classification (NCBI taxonomy): domain Eukaryota; kingdom Metazoa; phylum Chordata; class Aves; order Passeriformes; family Cotingidae; genus Cephalopterus; species Cephalopterus ornatus. Next base: position 123,760 of record VZRE01002049.1, read on the forward strand.
AAATCCAAACCTCTCTTTCCTGACTTAGCTGATAGGTGAATTCCACAGAGATGAGACCTGAACTGCTCCCTGGAGCTGGAGACAGCCACGTCCCTCAGCACCCAGCTGGATTCAGCACCACTGCCCTCTGGGTGCCTTGTCCAAGCCCTGAGCTGTGTCTGTCCTGTTGTCCTCGGCTCTCTGCCTGCACGGATCCAGCTGAGGGAGGTGGGATTTCAGTCACAGCTTTGCAGTACCAAAAAACCGTGGTCCATAACAGCCAAGTACAAACCCACCTACAGCTCTGTTACCTCAGAGAGGAGCACAGGTGGCTGTTGGGGGGTGAGGTTCAGTTTTACTTATGCTGGGAAGCTTTTTGCATCCTTTATCATCCCCCTGAAGAAAAAGGACTGCCTGATAGGTTTTAATTAAAAGAGATTCTGAAGATCCAAATTAACTGTGGTTGCAAGAGGAAGCTACCTTTCACTTGTCTTTATTAAAGTGGGAAAATATAAAGTATTCCAATGTTCTTGCTTGGCAATGTGCCAGCTGATAGAAGCACCAGATACAGTTCTTTTGCTTTTTGAGATGTGCTGCCTTTGTGTTTGGCAAGCTGCGTCAGGCCCATATTTAATAGTTTATGGACACAGAATTGCAAAGCTGACAGAGATACTCAGTTGCTAAGAAATCTGCACTGGTATTTCAGGGAGTGCGAAGTGTGAGTTTGAGAAGGAGCGATTTCTGGCCCTAGTGAAGCTGTCTTGCTTTTGGTTTTTCAAACGGAGAAGGGGAATTGGTGAGAGACAACAGATACAGAGAAGTGCAGGTCATATCAGAGCCATGAAGTTTAGTATTTTAATCTGCAGGGGAAGAAGAGAAATGAGCATTACTGAGAAATAGGGCAAAAGAATGGAAACATCTGTGCTGTTCTAGTTAAATCACATTTCAACGAATCATGCATTGTTTCCTGCCCAAACCTCACCTAACAACAACACTGAGAAGAAAAGATGGCCCAAACCCAGCCTAGGGTTGGTCCTGATTAATTCCCACCTCCTATTTGGAGGCAGTGTCTGTGAGGGTACATTTCCCCCCTGAAGTGCATTAATCCTCCACATTGCTCATGTCCTACAGTGCAGCAACAGGACTCTCTCACCCGTCAGAGTTTCCAGTGTTCCAGGTGTTGAGCACTTTCAGGAGCTCAGGCGTATTTTTATCTTGAGATTCTCGTAACATGAAGTTCCTGAAGAGCTGACAGCCAGACTTGGTCCTGGATACATCCTTACAACTGAAGGTGCAAAAACACGTCTGGAAATCTTGGTCTATCGAAAACCTGGCCTGTAGAGTATAATGGCCACTGGCTAAGATGGATGTTTGAGGCTCTGGGATAGAAACCCGACGTGACCAGCTTTGGAAACGTAACACTAGACACTGTGTAGCTACTGCAGTGCTTCTTGATCTTTTCTGACTTAAATGTGAAATGATACAAATGCCGAGTCTATTCAGGATACTACTCTGGAAGCCACTTTTTTACCCGTCTTTTGTCTCTCCCCTCCAGATGCCTGAAAGAAACCTTTGCTTGCAGGATTCCTTGGCATAGCCTAAGCCCCGGGGAGGCTGTTTGCAGCTCCTTACTGCATTCTGTCCTCACTGCTGCATGTTCCCCTATGACCTGCCCATAGCTCCTGTAGCTTGTGACACCATCCTGATTTCAACTCCTTGTGGCACTTTTCTTCTTTACAAGCAAACTGGCCCTGTCTTGTAACTTTAGGAGAATGTTCTCTGTTTCTGCATCTACAAACCTGTTTGGTTTTTTACTTGCTCTCTCCTTCCTGGACTCTGCTTTGTATTTACCTGTCTAAGCCACGCTGGAACAGCACTCTTTCTGGTTTGGGTACTGTAAAAAATGTCTCAGTATCATCTCAGCAGCCCTCTATGTATCAGGTGTTACTTGGATAGTCTTAGGGATAGTCTTGGAATGAGGCCCTTGGAGGTGTTAGCATCACTCTTAATATGTTCCTTTCTGGTTGAGGGTGAGATTCATGATCAGAGTTGTAGGGAAAAGCTGTGCTTTTGTAAGAAAAAGCAGTTACATGACAGGATGTAGAAAAAGGAATTAATATCAGAAATATTAATTCCAGCAAGCTGGTTCACATTGCTGCCAGCGAGGATCTGCGCTTGCAAGAGAGGATGTTATTTCATGGGTAGCAGGAGTCTGGCTGGGCATGCCTGGATTGGGAATGAGTCAGTCACCGAAGCCGTACATAACTGACGGGCTGGTGCAAGGAGATAACCTTTAGCTCGGGTTCTCTGCCGGTTAACGTCAGCAGGCAGGGATAAAAGCAGACCCAGGCGGGAAGAGCACGGCTCCTGCCGCGGCCGCGGGGTCTCTCTGCCGGGCTCCCCCGGGGGTGGGATTCGGCTCCGAGCGCGCACTCACACGGATGGCCTCGGGAGCGCTGTGTGTCGGTTCAGTGGTCTGGTGTTTACAGCCAAAGAACTGATAAGCTTTCACACTTATTGTTCCCTCAGAAAGGCTCGGTTTCAACTCTAACCTGTGGAAGGCTATTCTATGCATTTTTTTAATCCAGCCCGCACAGGCATTCATAAAATGCCAGCGAGGGAGGAATAAGGATATTTGCAGGTTGTGAAGCAAAATCAGCTTAACATAAAGAAATGAGGTGAGGAAGGGGAGGAATCTGTCTCTGTGTGTACAGTAGAGCCGCAGTGTTGCTGTGCTGTGCTTATTTCTTATCAGAAATACGTGAAAGCTGTATAAGTTACCATATCTGATCTCAGACTTCTGAATTCCTGGGGAATAATTGATTCAGCAATTCCAATTAGTATGCTGCTCATTTTAGCATGAGGCCTAATTGTGTTTATTTCCACAAAGCTGCATCAACACAAAAAGCTTGTTTATTATTTTTGAGGAAGATGGGGGATCGCAGTGGATTGTTCTAAGGGGATTTTGTATGAAATAGTGCTGTTTCAGTGTCTTGTAAAATTGGTGAGAGATGCTGCACAAACTTGAAACAAATCAGTTGCAAAGCTTTGGTGTGGATTTCTCCTACACCCCCTCTTCCAAAACTAGACTTATAGGAGGCCCAGACCAAATTATATTGATGTTTAGAGGATTTGCTTTTCTGAGACTGATTCTCTTATCACAGACAGTAAGTTTTCCTCCTACCCTAAGGCCTTGATGTCTGTCTTACTTCCTATATCTTGGCTTTAAGATGAAATAAAACTGAGCAAATAACAGCTGGACATTTTGTGAGATAAGCCTCAGTGCCAGGGCACTGTGTCCTCACACACTTTCAGAGCCACTCAGCATAAGACAACTCATCCGTGTTTCTCTAAGGGATGGAGAAATTCCTTCTGGTTTTCTTTTTAAATTTTTTTTTCAGGCTCCTTGTCTTGGAAGTTATCATATGAAAGGATTTGTGCTATGTCAACAAAAATCTTTTCTAAAACAGAGCAAGATTTTTTTTTTTGCTTTCCATGGTTTTGCATAATCTTGGTCAGCTGGCATGTTAGTTTGTGGCATTTATGTATCTCAGGGTGTATGAGGCCAAAAATGACTGTAGCAAAAGCAAAACTGTTTGCAAACTAACTGTTGCAGCATCAGAGATCCAGAAATGTGTATTTCCTTCATAGCAAAGATGACATCTCTTACCAAAATAAAGTCCCAGCATACATTTCTCTACTTATTCTCTATATGTCCCTAAAGGCACCTGAACCATAACTTAGGCTTTTGTATTTTTAAATTGTATTTGCAGACACATGGAATTTCTTCAGCAAAACAAACAAGCAAAAACTCCCCAAAAGCCCTTTGGCAGAAAGTCTAGATGGACACTGTGGATAATTTTTTTTTTTCAGGAAGACTAAAAGTTAAAATAATTTGGATAAGTAACTGACAGGTGTGCAAAATAGGAGAAAAATGGTAATTCTTCGACAAATGTTGGAGCTCCTTTGCATGATCCTAGGCAGAAAGTCAAAACTGACATGCATGTGGCTCTGTTTTTTTGGCTATTGGGTCACAAGCTGCAATGCCAGACTGCTTTCCTGCTAGTTTATTTTTGATTGCAAACTCAAAAATAGACCAAGAAGACAAATCTGATATGACTTAATGCAAAATTGAACTGAGATCTAAAGTAGCTTTGTCCTTTTCTATGGGAATCTGTATTTTATGTGCAGTCTTATAATGCACTTTAAATCATGTCTTGTCAGCAATATTGTCCTCTCTTCTCTCTTCGTGTGTGTTATGAGAGAGGGGGTGCTGTTATGTGCTACTTGGGTAGAAATTGTAATTCCTCTCAAATACGGACGGAAAGTAGAGATTTCCTAAGAGCATCCAACAACTTCAACCAGAAATAGGCTTAATGTCATGTTACAGCAGAATCTGTAGGAGGGACATAGTTACTGCAACTGGAATTAGCAAAGAAAACTCTTATTTTTACCCATTTTTTTTTTTTAGTAGGCATTTTAGCAAGCCTTGATGAAAATGGGCGTAGTGACACTTTCTCCACTGGGGATCGTGTGCATAAGGAAAAAGCTTAAGCACCAGTTCAAAAGATGAATAGAGTTTTCACTATTTTCCTGTACTAAGAGGTATCGATACATACATTTTCTAAACTGGAGATGTAAGTAGCCAGAAAGTTCCAAAAGAATTTGGCTTATCATTGAGGGGTGGCTGCGGATATTTTCATCCCCTGAACAGGAACTCTGAGCTGTTGGGCTGCACTGTGCCATCCATAGTTTCTGTGTGGCTGACACAAAAGACAAACATGCCCTTTGAGGAATTGCTCAGCTCCTTGAGATTTACCCATTCATCTGTCCACCCTCCTTTCACCATCTGTTTCTTCCGCCGTGGACACGTGAAGTTGCTCCATCCCTGCAGCAAAATGCAGCCTGGATGGTTCACAATCAGGCTCTTGCATGAAGCAGAGTTCTCCTGTCTTTGCGAGCACGGATGGACTTGCCTCTCTGTCAAGGTGTAGCCCTATAAAGAAGCTGGATTTTGTATTCCAGCTGCACATCTGCAAGCTCCTTCAAGACACTACAGACCTGTATTTCTTTGTCTCTAGGTCGGGGATGCCGGGCTGGAGAAAGTGCCTTGTGTGTTGTCTGCGGGGAATACAGGACAGAGGTAAGGCAAGAGGGGAATACGACAGCAAAGGGGGAGACTGATCTAGGGGATGCTCATTGAAGGGGCTCAATGCTCCTTTTTCTGCTCAGTGATATTGTTAAAGCTGCAGGATCCATCCCAAAATTTGCGACTTTTTACTTAAAAGAAACGAAACCATAGTGTAGCTTTCCCACTAGAAAACACATTTTTAGCATGAAATCTATTCCCCTTCCAAAATGCTGATCCAGATATTAGTGAATGCACACGTGCTTTGCTTACAGTTCTGTCTTTAATCTGAACCAGGCCTAAGAAATAGAGTTTTTACAGTGGTAGAGTTGTGTCTGTTAAAAGGCATCTACCAGAGCATAACAGCTGGGAACTATAAAGCTCATGTACCTACTCTATGCTCTGTTTTTTTTAAAGAAAACACTGTCAGGTAGATAGACTCATGCTCGTTGTAGCTGTAACTTTCCAAAGAGACTTCTTTCAAGCTATGAGTTTAAACCCTATTATATATGTTCATTTAGTGTCAAAACAATGATTTAAGCCAAATTTATATCACCTCTACTGCTTGTAAAATGCTTCTGTTTATATCACGCTGTTTGAGCTGAATTATTTTAAACCATCAGGTTCATGGCAGCAAGTTCAGGTTTTCTGACATAGTGGCAGGAATCTGGGTCCTGTAGCACTTTGCTGGGGTACTTTGGAGGAGGGGGAATAATTTATATTTACTATTTCTTGCACAGTATCATTGAATTGCTGTTGATGCATTTTAAACATATATTGAATGGTGTCATTAAAGTGTGAACGGAGTGGGATTTCAGTCGAGTACAAAGCAGCATGTTCTTTTTCACCCCAACCACAGAAACCACTAGCCTGAGGTTTTTCATTTGTCTTCTCAGACTAGAAATGCCAGAGCATGTGTCTGTTTTAAGAGTAAGTATATATATATGTATATATATATATATGTAAATCTTTGTTGTGTGGTTATGAATTATCTTTGAATTGCACTTTGAGATGCAGACATGAAGATATCCCTTCTGCACACTTGATGTTTATGAAGGGTCTAGTTCTTGATACTGAGCAGAAGATTAGTTGGCATAATAGGGCAAATTATGGCTCTACATGTGCTTCCCTGATGCACTGGAACAATTAAATCTGCACACTTGGGCAGGACACATCTCTGGCACATGATCATTTTTACCTTGATGCACCAAAGAGATTTAAATCAGCATAATTGTGTATGGAGTTTCTCTACCATATGGGCATTGGTTACCTAGCAGTCATCCACCATCTGCCTGCAGAGATGGCTAAGTGGCAGCTATGATTAATCTATTAAGAGAACAAAACTATCTTGTATGTATAATCCTTCTCTGATATTTGGGTTGTGAAAAGCTGCTGTTAGATGTTTTAGAAACAAGAGACTTTATCCCCCCACCGTAGCTCAAAGGCTTGGTCCATTCTAGTTTAGATTCCTCTTTATTTTCAACAGCTAGGTTTATCTGCAATAAAGTGTTCTTTCACTATTCATCCCATCAGTTGTTCCAAAACCATGAACTGAAAGAGGTAAGTTGTCTTTTTCGGACAAAGTAGTGGAGCACTGTGAATGTTTAGGGAAATGCTCAAAAGGCTGTATAGCATAATCTTCCCAGAAGAAGAGAAAGCAGCGTCCAAGGAAGACAGGGATAGCTGTGGATGACTCGCTCCCAGCTTCCCTCTGCAGCACTGTCCCGGAGGTGACTCTCTGGCGCTGGCAGTGGGACCTCAGAGCGGTAGGTGGCACTGCGAGACTGTTGATGCAGCTGCGTAATTTCCATCTCAGCGGTACCGTGAGCCCCCGGCAGAGGTGACCTCACACAAATGAATGTCTCTTTCGCACCTCCCTGTCACCTCTCCAGCACTGGAGGAGCTAATTGGTTTCTTCTCTCCGTTCCTCCAGGCTCATACATGTAAAGTTAGGTGAGAAATATGACCAGGGGAGAACCCAGAATTGCAATAAGAGCTGACCCTGGATTTCTGGCTGCCAGTTCATCTTCTGCGTGGGTTAGGGGGACTCAGGTTTTGGCTTCTGCTTCGGCCAGCTCTCTGCAGGAACAGACAGACAAGGGCTTGTATGTTAAACAGCATGAATGTAGCAGCCACCCTTTTGATCTCACAACTGACAATGGCTTTGTGAGGGATAAAACTGAAGATTAAATAGGTAAGGAATTCTCCAAAAGGTCTTTTAGCTTTGCAAGGACACAAAACCACACACCTTAAGGAAATCCACATTTCCTTTGCTTGAGTGATCCCTGCCCTGTTGTTAAACAGGACTCCAGCCTCTAATACAAAGGCTACTCTCTACAGAGGCCTCCTAATACAGAGGCTACATAGAATAGAAGCCCAGAAGGCACTGAAGTGTTTCTATATTTATCACAAAAGAAAGCTTAGAGTGATTATAGATGTTATTTTAGAAATAATTGAGAAAAGAAATATTGAGTCTCTGTGCATAGACAAAGCATGGAAGTGTATGTGGCACTGCTGCCATTAGTCAAATATAGACAAGTGGAATGAGAACTAGAATAATACTTCAAAATTAATAACTACATCAGCAAAAGTCCAATGATTTCTTTATTAAGGCCTTGATGAGTTCCAACCAAGTCCTCAGCTATACCAAGGAGTTGTACAAAATGTGAATTCCAGTATTTTATGAAACACTGCAGGGAAGGGAGCCCACACTACCTGGAAGTGAAGGGGGCTTTACATTTTTTAACTCTTGCCCACAGTGCTCATTTCCTTGCCAGCTGTTTTGGGAGAGATCAGAAATGGCAATTATTGGTTTTTTCCGTTCCCTTCAAATGTACACGCAAAATTACAGAATGTTCCTCTTAAGACCAACGGTCAATATCAAAGATTTGCAATTGTCTTGCCTACTTCTCTGATCTGAAATAGACTGCAATCATTAATGTGACCAGCTGGGGCTGGGTCACAATGAGAGGGACAAGGAAGCAAAATGGTCATAGTAATGACTTTCAACATATGCTGACAAGAGCTGTAGCGCTGCTTTCTGCACCCTGCTCATTTCTTGAACTGCTTCTGTTCATCAACCAGAAAAAGGAAAAACACCATATTTTTTCTAATGCTGATATTGAAATTTGTCTTCACGAGATACACACAGGGATGTGCCTTACTGAGAGATGGATGGATAGTATTTCTCTGCTTACTATCAGTGTGTGGTAGCTCTGATGGTGGCTATGAGTGTGTTTTCGTGGAATAGCTGAGTCCTTGATGCCAGCTCTGGTTTAAGGGAAGCTCAGGAGGCAGCCTTAGACTGTGGCATGAATGAAGGCTGGGTCCAATCATCTTCGTGTCCTGAGCCACCTGCCACTGATGCACAACAGAAACTCAACTCACAAACTCATTTAGCACAGCTCCTCGTTCAAGGAGTTGGGATACAGTAGGATCAGCAGGACCAAACAAGTCAGAGACAAACCTGCCAGCTGCTACCCTGAGTTGGACTGTCCAAAGCTACTGGGATGGTTGGTTTTGTCCTCCCTTCCCTTCCAGTGTAGTTGTAAATGGAGTTCTGGGCATGGCAGATACTGCTGTCATGTTAATACAGGGCACAGAAGTACTTCCACTGTGTTTTTCTTTCATGGTTATTGAAAGACACTGAGCTATTCCTGAGAGAAATGAAAAATCCTTGGGGAGCAACTTTTCTTACTTGCACAGCTGGTAAACAAGAAAGATGCAATTTGGGAGTGCAGGGACAGCTTAGAGATCCTTCTCCATAAAGAAAAGTTTGTTAATCAGGAAATCAAAGGAAAATGTAGAGCACGTCCTAATGGGAAACTTTCACAGGCTGAGATCTGTCTGATACCTGGTGTTCCTGGTGGTGCAGAGCCAGCTATCCCATATCTGATAGCTCTTTCACTTAAGTGATTTGCAAAACTTCCCTGAGGCAGCTCTGCAATGAGGAGCAGAGATGAAACCTTCCATAGCCAGAGGCAAATCTTGCTGCTAAGTGAATGCCTGGAATGAAAACCTCTGTGTAGAAGTGGGATGGTTTGGGGATCTCTGCTGTGGGTAAATGGTGATAAGCACTTCGATGGTAATAGCAATGATGATAAGCACTGGAGAGGATTATGTGGCTCTATGAAGGTAAACACTTGGACACGGTGCAAATGGTGACATTTTACTAGTGGTGTGGTGTGTGTGTCCAAGGGGGAAGATGGTGGAGTGTGCAGGGGAGAAACTATCAGATGATAAAGGAGAACGTCCTGAAAGCAGTTTTGAAAGGGAAAGAACATGTTTCCATCAACAGCCTCTTCAATCACAAGTTAGAAAAGTGGCTCTTCATTGCTGTGACTGAGTTCAGTCTTTTTGTTGAATTCTCCTGTCTTTCTAAATAACAGTCCAGATCACACAGTAACTTCACAGTAACCCAGGCAAAGCTGTCTGCTGGCCGAACTGAGAGGCTGTCACACAGGCTGGGACCAAAAGCAGTGTCTCTTCTGATGCAGAGTTATAAGCAAATATTAACAGTATTAAGTAGCTGTATCAGCTGCTAGCACTTCAGTCTCTGCTGTCAGAGAATAGCATGTATAATAACAGCAAAATACGTAACATGCATGGTCACCTCAGCATATTGAATTTCTGACACGTGCCTGGAAATCAATAGGCAGCAGCTGCAATGTTGCTCTGGCCACTGCAGAGCCAGAAGCTCCACTGATAGCAGGAGAGGAGGCACAGACCTCTGGGTCTTTCTTAAACACTGATGTTTTGGGGCAAGTGGCGAGGAAGATGCAAAGCTTCTCTGGCTTTGTCTCTGTGTACTCTTCTCAGCATCATCTAGTGAGTTGATGGGTCAGTGGTAGAATGGGGAGAATCTCTGTGGTGTGGCAGTGGCAGTAAGTGACAAGATTGTTTGGGAACGCAAGGTGGACAGCCAGTGTTGTGGTCTTGGCAGAAAAGGTGACTGGTGTTTGTGACTTGCTCTGAACCGCATCTGTAAGTTAGGAACTCTCAAAGGAAGCAAAGCCAAAGCTTCAGCACAAGCATCAGCCCAGCAGTCAGGTCAGCAAAGGCAGCCTTGTGCCCAGGAGAAGGGACCTGATGACAATGGTGTCGAGGGAGGAGGAGAACCAAGTGGAGATACTTCATAGCCCTGGGTTTGCTGGCCACAAGCAGCCTCACTGCTCCAGCACTCCCAGCTCATTGCACACTTAGTCTGCAGGGCTCTTGCAGAATGAAGATGATTTGGAAGGAGGTGAGGGACTGGTCAGAGTGTCTTTGTGCTTATGATGTAATTTCCAAGGAAGGAGGTGAGGGAACCAGCTCTGTAGCTGATTCCAAGTGTGTCTTTGGGACAGAAACAAGGAGCACTTGAGTGCTCTCCTAGAAGGACCAGAGTACAGAGGTGACCATATCCTCATGGTGTCCATATAAAGGGTATATACTTGTGTCACTAAAATCCAAGGACATTCTCTCATTCTGTCTAAAAGGTATTTAGTCGTTCAGAGAGATGAGTATCAGCCCGAAGAGGCAGAATGACAGATTGCTTCCAGCTTTCAGAATCTAGTTGGACATGAGCACTTCTGCAGAAGTCCGTAGTATGAATGTGTGCCCTGAAGTGCCTGACAAGAAGCAGGCAACAAAACAAGTAAACTGTTTGCACTGCTTGAATTTAAGGCAAAAACAGGACCAAGTTGGATTAGTAAGTAAAGTTCCTATTAATCAACCTCTGGTCGTGGTAGAAAGTGAAGATAATCCATTTTAAAACTGCCTTTAACCTTCTACCATGACAGGATTATTTTTAAATTCTGTCATCTCAGTGCTGTTCACTGCTGTGTGTGGGTTATGGGACACACAGCTGCATACAAGTGAGAGTGTAGCAGCCAGTGAAACAAACCCATCCTCACGCTGTGTTGTGACAGAGGTTGACGCTCTGTATTCCCAGTCCCATTCCACATGCCTGGGAGGTGAAAGGAGAGACTGGTTCTTCCTTAAAGCAGCTGTATGTTATTTATGTATCATTGTGGGATGGAAATAGATTATCCATAGTCCCCTGCCTGCCCCATGTACCCATGTAAGGGTGCAGGGTGCACTGCTTCAACACCCAGCAAAGTAGCCCAGTCTTGGTAGAGAAAGAAAATTTACCTTTTACTTAATTAAGTCATGGAGTGGAAGTGAGAATGGAATATATTATTCTAGACATTGAAGCAGATTTCCTTTGCATAGGATTACATAGGTCAAAGTAATTTCTAGCTTGATCTCAACTATTGAATGCTGCCTGGCAGCAGCACTAGGTCAGTATGAGCATGAGGGAGCCCATGCTCCTGTTTCCTCAGAGGGTTTCATGATGCCTCCAGATCACTGTTGGAATAATGCAGCCTTGGGAGTGCCACCTCCCTCCTGGGACATCTTCACTCAAGCTGCTGGGAATGATGGACAGACAAAACACCACTCCTAAGGGTTTTCCAAGTGCCAGATCCTCACTGACTCAGAAATGGCAAGAGGGGAGCTCTTAATTCACTTGTTTTGGGGCTGAAAGTGAAGATTGACTCACTTCACTAACTTTCTTTGCTGCAGGGAGTGAGCTTATTCTCATTGTGAAATGATAAAGTGAGGGACCTTCAAGGAAAGGTCCTTCCTGACAGGAAAGTTGGCTGCAGATGTCTGTAGGCATACAGATCCAGGACACAATCGAAGCAAAAAAGCCTGAACTCTCTCCCTTAACCCCTTCAGGAAAATGGGATTTGTACTTGAGAGCCTCCTCTCACCACACAAGTGGTATTACCGTCTGTGTTCCTCAGTGGGGCCAGGACCACTGGCTGCTGAAACAGACAACACACAGGGCACAGTTAAGTCCTCAGTGGATCCTGTCGCAGGACATGTGGCCAAAGAGGAATCTCTGCCTCACAAATTCGATTTTACAAGCATTTCTGCAGGATGGTGCAGCTGAGTGGGAGGACAGCAGCACCTTCTAAAGTTGTGGCAGCATCCATGTCACGGTGGTGCCTAAAACCCTGCAGCTGGATGTTTCAGTTATACAGACAGTATAGACATAGCTCAAGGACACAGGTATTCACTTCTGAGGTGTTCTATGGACTTCCTGCTGCTTGAAATATCCCTCCATGACTTCCCTCCAAAGATGTAGCATAGCATATGTCTTACATTGATCCTGTTTATGAATTCCCTACCAGTATTTTTAGCTATGTTTCGTTTTCTCTAACACAGTTTCCCATGTGAGTACTGAAGTTAGTGTTTGAGAAAATCTCGCCACACTAGCTTTGGCTCTTTCTACAAAAATGGATGTGTCAAATTCAATTCTTAAGAGCTCTGAGCTGCTTTTTCAGCTAGTAATGTGCTTGCTATTTTCATGTTTAATTATTTCTGTGGCACCAGTGTCCTTTAAAAAGCAGTACTGTTATGGCGATGACAGTCTAAAGAGACTTAAGCAAAAAAGTATTTTGGGAGATCATCCAGTGTACATGACAAAACCAGATGAGCTTTTAGGTACAGAAAGTGTCATTTTGACCTTACTTTTAAAAGCCTCTTCCTATGTCATGTTTTCTTCAAACTGTCATTATTTTCCCTGAAAGTAACATTAGATCAATAACCATCATTTTTCTGGGAATCCTTTTCAAATGCCTAGAATCTAGATATCATCAAGCAATTATAAAATACAGCTGAGGAAATTAAGGCACAGAAAGGGCAGGTGATTTGCTTGTGTGGGTGGTTGAGTTAGTCATATAACTCCACAGAGCTTGTCTCCGTGTGCTGGGTATTAACTATTGGAAGAAGCATCATCTTCCCCCAGGATGCATCTTGGCTTCAGATTAGTCCTCAAAAAAGCTTCTGAGTTTTGCTGTCAGAATATTTGGTTCATATCACAAACTTCCTATAAGTTAGCATGATGTGCCCTAATCCAATATAGCTGTGCAGTTGTGATTTGTTGTGAGTTCCAAAGGTACCAGGAACATCTGCAATGAAATTGCAGGGGGCTATGTTTCTCCCCTGAGGAATGAGCTGTGCAAATGTGCTGTGTATTTAGTGCAAGGAAAGGAGCTCTTTAAGAAGCTGTAGCTGAATGGGAACTGAATTCATTCTTATGTTTCTAGTCTGATAGTAAATGTGGGCAAAAATATCTTTTTGCGCCTGTGAATTTTTCTGTGCTGCTCACAGAGAATAGGCAGGTCTGAGCTCTGGCTATGTTCCTGCTGCTAATAGTCCTCAGGAAATCTCTCTTAGAAGTGATTGCTCCAGCTGGCTGGAATAAGCCTTCAGGTGCCATCACTCCAATCACTGTCCTTTAAACTGATGGGTAACACCCTGGCTAGAGACACAGAAGTGAATCAGTCTGTACAGTGCTTCTCTCTGCTGCGATGGGAACCTCTCATGCAGTTCTCAGGCATTGCATGCTGCTGTCTGCCCTCTGCAGTGTTGCAAACTCTTATGCTTAAACAAAGAGGGCTGTTCTCATGGGTTTATGATTATCCCAGCTTAACTCACTGGGACAGCACGCTACAGCTCTAACTTCAAAACAGATCCTCTCCAGCCCAGTTCTCACATAGGTCTTCAAGAACTTGTGAGGAGGCAATAATAATAAAAAAACCTAGTTTAACTCTAGGTCTTTAAATCAAATCCCTCAGTCAGGATCCTCATCATGCAGACTCCCCCAGAGTCATGGACTTTCTTAGGTTTCTGCTTTCAATCCTTTCTACAGAAGCGGGTTTCCTCCCTTGATGTGCTCACAGCTGCAGGAGGTTCTTTCAAGCAGATTCTTTCCTAAGTACCTAGGGGTTGAGCCACTTCAGTTTTCATCAAGCACTGAAGAGGTTTCCAGACCCCTACTGCCCAGCTTGGCATACTCCATGCCTCACTTGGCTGCCCTGTAAGTCTGTCTCGCAGCTCCTGAAATGGCAAAGCTCCTCAGATGGGAGCTGTGGGCAAAGCACAGAGGGTGAAGCTGCTGCCCCTTAGGAGGGTCCTTGGCTGTCCTACAGCAACTGCTTTTCATCCAGGTAGGGACAGAAAAGCTGGACTAAAAATTAAGCTGAATTCCACATGGATGCACCTAGATGGGTGTTTTATTTTGCTATTGTAGCTGCCCTGTCCCAGCTGGGTGGTGTCAGACACTAGTCTTCTAAAACTGGAATTAGCTCACGCTAACCCAAGAAGAATTTAGTTGCTAACGTTTGAGATTATAGCAGATGTTGCACATAATACCATCACTCTCACAAAGGGAGGCAGAGATGCAGAGTGAGACCTACCCGCCAGCTAATAAAAGACCTCATGAAGAACAAAAAAAGCTGCTAGTCATTGCAGAGATAGGTTGCCCCCAGGAAATTAAAACCACGAATGCCCTGGCATATGCAATAAGCATCTGCTTTGTAAAAACACTGAAAACTCTGGAATATTAAGAAATGACAAAGATGCTTTTAAATATCGCTCTCTCTCCCCCCCCCCCCCGAGCGGGGGTGGCACAA
>VZRE01002049.1:138902-167677 GCA_013396775.1 Cephalopterus ornatus
GCATGCACCGCCCGGCCATAAAGCGCCGGGGAGCCCGGCTGCGCTCGGCAGCGCCCGCCGCTCCCGCCGGCCCCCCCGGGCCCCTCCAGCCGTGCCGCTGCCCCGGGGGGCGGCAGCGCTGCCCCTGCCGCGATGCCGGGCTGGAGGAAGAGCCTCGCCCTGTGCCTGCAGCGGATGCAAGAGGACGGTGAGCGCGGCGGGGGGAAAGGAGAGCTGGAGGTGCTCGGGTTTACCCTCCGCCTCGCCTTTTCTGTTGTTCTTTGGTAGAGGGTGGTAGTGCATCTCTCATTGGGAGGGGGGCAATCCTCTGCTGGCATGGAGCTCCGTGGATGAAGGGGTTGGAGGAGGGATGCTCTGGGTGCCGGTAAACTTTGCCGCAGCAAATCTGACCGTCCATCCCCGGGTTTGCTGGGTCTATGCTTTGCGGTCTTCTTCTTCAAGTGATGGGGGCAAACCTGAACGAGAGGTGGCTGCGTGGCCCTTTTTGGATATTTAGAGGGGCTTGCAGTGTCTGAGCCCCAACTTTCTAAAGCTACTGGTGATGCTGTTTTCAACTGGTAATTTTTCCCAGTGCCCTACTCCACACGGGGATTAAAGGGTTTGCGAATTGCACAGAGGACGTGTTATGGTAATCTGATTCCTATTATGCTGCTTACTGTTGCTCACAGTGACTGTGAATTATTTTGTTTACATGCTCAAGAGTGTGATGTTAAATAAATGCTGGACCTGCGGCTCATAAAAGTCGGGAGTAGACATCCACAAGGTGGCACAGCATAAGGGAGGTTTAAACGTTGCACCCCGGCTCCTGCATTTGTAGATGAACAGGGGTGAGAGTGGTGGGGAAAGTTTATGTCTCTGAAGTGAAGCGCGGTTCTCCTGTGCTCTCAGTGGATTCGGGTGGAGGAGCTGATCAGGGATGGGCAGAAACAGGAAGGAACGTGTGCCTTAGGAACCTCAGCTGCTTTGGTGCAAGTAGCTAATGGCAGGTTTTTCTTTTGTGTCCCTTCCCCTGTCTCTTTAGATTGTGCACTTGGTAAGCAGGCTTACCAAATATCTGAAGTGGCACTGTTGCAGCATTTGGTGTAAGTAATGCAAAAATCAAGCAATTCTCTGACCCTGCTAGTTAATAAGCACAGAGAGAAATTGTGCTGCTAGATGTCCTGTAAGGTGTCAGTCAGGATGGAGTCATTAAGCTGCTGTGTCTTTCTGATGCTCTTCCTTGCTTCTATTGCTTTGGGAGAACACCATCTATTTGCTCTAGGACTGTGATTCCACTCAGAGCCTCCAGCCTCCTGAGATAAAGCTGTTAAAAATCTTGTCCCGTAGAAGAGTAAATCAATCCTCTGCTCTTCACACTGAGACCTGTTGGCATGAATTCAGCCCTGTTATGGTGCAGTGCTTTGTAACGCTGCCCTGATGCAGCTGACAGGGATGCTTCTTGCACTGTTCATCCAGGGATGGCTTTGGGGGGCCTTATAAAACCTTTACAGCAGTGAGCTCTTGATGTACAGCTGTGCTGGGTTAGTCTGTTTGCCAGATTACTTCCTCTGTGGCTTCATACGTGTACCGGCTCTTGTTGCTGGGGTCTGTGTAATGCCTTTCCTCCTCATCTCCCCTCCCTCTGACTTCAGTCCCAGCACTGCAGTGAGTCTGTGACTCTTGTGCATCCCTTTGAGTACACGGCATTTATTTCCACGGGTGGCTCAAAGAGTAGATGGTCTTAGGAAGTTACCATTTAATCACAGAATGGTTTACCTGGAGGGATAAATCTCACAGGCTTGAGCTGATGTGCTATGTAGAGGAGGAGGTATGTGCCTGCAAAGGAATGTGCTGAGTTTGTAGGGAACTTCTTTCCCCTTTCCCTAAGGCGACTGGTTTGCTGGTTGTGTTACAGCTCACAACTCTGCAGGGGCAGCAGAGGAAGTATTTGGTAATGTTTTTGTAGCACTGCAGTGTTAACAGGTATGGTACAGGGTTTAACTGGATGCTAGAGAAGGCTTTACATCATGATGTGTTGCTGCTCATGGTAGGGGGATTGGAACTAGATAACCTTTAAGGTCCCTTCCAACCCAAACCATTCTGTAAAAACACTGCAAGAAATCTCTGCAGGGTTCTGTTCAGATCTTGATTTTGCAAACTGACCTCCAACCAGTTTATGAAGAAATACTGACTTCTGGTTTTCCTTATTCCGAGCAAGTTCTCTGCCTTGTTGGCATCTCCATGCCTATGCAGATGTGGTAGGTGTGGGGTTTTTTATATCTAAGCTGGGGAGCTCTTTCCCCACGCCTGGGTGCTCTGACCCATTCGAGTGTTCACTTCCTCTGAGGAAGGCAGTACTTGAGCTTCCAAAGGAAGCATCCTGGTGTTCAGCAGGAGTGCAGTTGTGATTAGAAGAGTGGTGTATTTTAGTTACTGAATATAATGAGCATCTCTTGCAATTTGCAGCCATTCAGAGCTGAATTGGAAGCTTCATTTATCACAGCTGATATTCAAAAGGTCAGCCATGGTAAGTCGCATAGGGAAATGCAAAATATACGTGAACTGTCCTGAAGTACAGTTGCCATTTCAGAACATCACCTACAATGAGACTCTTCATGCATGTTTTGCCTTAAAATTTCTGTCTCTTGGAAGATGGGAGTGATGTCTGACCAGTGTGCAGAAATGCTTCTTTTCATGAAGTGCTGTTGTTCCCAACCACAAGAGACTTATACATGGGATGTGCTGCTCCTTACTCTGTTTCATGCAGGAAAAAAAAAATTGATGTTAGTGACTTGGAAATTCTTGGTAGAAAATGTGTTCTCTCCAGCCTGCATTGATAACAGCCTTGTTACTCCTGAGCCAAGAGGTTGATCGGCTCCTCCCTGCCTAACCGTGGGTATGTCTCAGACCTGGAAGCAGAGCTTAGAGCGTATTGCCTGGCAGTTCTGTCCATCGCTGTGTGGCCAGATCTTGTGCTGATTTACATCCCGGATAGCTGGTCTTCTTTTGAGTCAGTAATGAGAAGTACTTGGCCGTGCCAGACTCTTTCCCATCCCAATTTTCCTCCTTGTGCTGCTGTCCTTTATGTGAGGACTGCATTCTAGCTGCTCAGAGGTTTTCAGTAGCAAAAGAAGCAAAGGCTAATTTCTGCTTTTGGGAACAAGACTGTATGTGGGCAGGTGGGAAAGTCTCTGTGGTTTTTGGCGTATCTGAGTGGATGTGGAAACTGTATGTCTAGAAAGGATAAACTGTATCTGCAGGCTGAACGGTGGAGATACTTTTATCCAAACTGATGAAAGTGAGTGTTATCTAGATGCATAGGACTTGTAGAAGGCAGGTCACAGCAGTGGGCAGAAACCCTTTGCTAAACCTGGGATGTTTTTCTGCTTCTATGAGAAGTGAATACAGAATTTGAGTGTAAATTTAGGTTGTTGATATAATTCCCCTTCCTTCCCCAGATGGTTTTTCTTGAGTAAAAGCAGGAAATTTGACTCTCACCTTTAAAACTCCAATATGATGCCTTATAAAAAAGCCCAAACCTTTAGAAAGACTGATGTAATGAAGTTACAAAATGTTGAGTGAGTTATCCACCCCTTGCACGACTCATGGGGCAGCTGGAAAGGAGAGGAAGGGGAAAGGGGCAACTCAGACTTGCTCCAAAAAGTGACAGTATTGCAGGATTGCATTGCTGCCGTTTGCTTCCTTCCCTTGTATATGGCTCCGTGCTGGTTACCTTGGAAACAGCTGTAGGAGCATATAGGGGCATTTTGCTGCTGTGCAGCCATGAGCAGAGGTGTCCTGTGGTGCGTGGAAAAGGAAATCCTTTGTGGTGCAGGTTGATTTGCAGGATGAGGGCAAAAAAGGGAGATCTTGCAATGGGTTTTTACTTTCTCAGCTGCCCTTTTTTACTGCAGGTACAGTTTGAGAGGAGTGAGACTCTTGGGAAAATTTAGCAGGGGGGTGGATTTTCGTGGTTTTGGCAGAGCTATTTAAATTTTTATGATGGAAAGGTACAAATACTACATCAGTCTGTTTTGAGGAGGCTTATAACAGCTGGGCTATGGACATCAGGTTTTTATTCTGTCCTCAAAACAGTGTACTGGGATGTTTTCCTCTGTAGCTATGAAACTGTGGTTATGACTGAAAACACTATTCTTGACTTATTCACATGCATCAAGGAGAAACACCCCACTAAGATGGAAACTTGCTGGTTTTACAGGATTAGCAGAAAATCAGAAGATCTTTCACGGAGTTCTATACTGTTTGTGAAATGCGTGTGATGTGTAGAATAACTAAAATAGAATAACTGTTAAAAAAATACAAATTGTCTTTTGTTCACTTACCCATAAATGTTTTGATCTTGCAAAGAGTATGGTGTGCATAACTTTAAATCAGTTGAACTATTCTGCTGCTTAAAATTGTTTGGTCCTGTGCTTGCCACATCAGAAATAATTCAGTCATTCAGAAAGAAGGTTTTTGTATTTATCAAGTTATCTTAGGGCCATCTTTCAGTGCCAGGTTGAGTCTGTACAGTTTTAAGACATTGCCTTACAGAGTCCTTTTGTCCAAACCTACAGTGACATGATCTATTGTACTGGCACTTAATTTTCGGTGAAGAAATTCAGCTGGGTAGCTGTCACTGAAGTAGTGTGCAATTGAACTGTTCTGAGGTTGAAGGACTGTTGCATCTGTCTGCTGTATACAGTGTGCCAATGTATTTCTGCATGTGCTACTCTTGCAGGGCATCGGCGCTTGGTTGGAGATGAGGACTTGTGCACACAGTGCTCAGGAATTTATGGGCTGCTGTTTGTTGGCAATACTCATTATACAGGCCACTGCTTTTAAACAAAATGTAAAAATAGAGGTTCTGACCCTCCAGTGAAGTGTGGTGGGGAGTTAGGATTGCATGAAGGCTGTGGTGGTAATGCTTAAGGGATAATGTTCATTATCAACCTGATGGGACAGTCAGAGCAAATCCTGCTAGACTTTGATGAGGTCTTTTTTCACTC
The DNA here is from genome assembly GCA_013396775.1 of Cephalopterus ornatus. Lineage (NCBI taxonomy): Eukaryota > Metazoa > Chordata > Aves > Passeriformes > Cotingidae > Cephalopterus > Cephalopterus ornatus. The sequence goes on from VZRE01002049.1 coordinate 143,891, forward strand.
ATTAATATGTTGATGAGGATTTGGCATCCATTGAGTGAGCAGAGTGCTGTGCTCTGTGCTTGTCTGCTCCCCTCCTTGCTGGCTGTCACACTGCTGAGTTTGGGCTGTGGCCTTTGATCCTGTACTTCAGCAGTCATAAAATTTAGCTCTGATTGAGGAGTCTTGTACAGCCTGAAGCCACAAGGGTTTTATGGAATGACTCTAAAGCCTCATTGGAATTGGATTAAAGACAGAGATTGATCATTATTTTACTTTTGGAAGTGATCTGCCAGATTTTACAACCTAAATGTGTTCTTGTATCTGCAGAGTTTGACTGTGCGAAGCTGTATGGATGTTGTGGGTTCTACTCTCTTGTTTATGCTGTTACACTCCATGGGACTTCTTGAGAATGAGACTTTATTAGCAATATTGAGTGATGATGCTTGGTGCTGACAAAGGCATCAGCTGCAGTGGTTTGGTTTGGCATGCTCTCCCTTTAGAGCTGCCAAGTTTGGTAAGTATTTGCGGGGGCAACCTTTCACAACTCAAGACCTTGATGGAAACCATGAATTGTGGTAGCCAGGAGAGTTTTGGAGTGAGAAGAATTGCCAGATCTGTCTGGATTCAGGCCATACTTGCTCTTCTCCAAACCTGTTGGTGTTTCTGCGGGCTCATGCCAAGTGCAGTGGAAAAGCGGGACACAGATGTGGTCTTTGAAACCGCTCCAGTCTTGAACAGTGACTGCAGCTGCTGAACCAGGGGTCTTCTGATTCTCTGGGTTGCGTTTAAAGGAAGCTTGCTCAGGTTAAACCAAGGTGTGTAGCATGTCTGAGGTGAATTATTCGCTCTGCCTTTTTTTTTCCATTTGCTCTTTGTCTCTTCTAAGTAGACACAAGTGCTGGGGAGTGGCTTAGTGATAGGCAAAGGAGGGGTGTCCACCAGGGCATGAGCTCTATGCCAGGTTATCTCTTTCTATGGCTAAAACTGTATAGGCCTTTCCATGTGTGTCCCATTTTACTGACTATTTTGTTAATTATTTGACTTTATTTTAGCAGAGTAAAAATTACTTATTTTGAAAAGGAAGTGAATTTAGAGGTGTAAATATAGTAGAATAATTATAGGCGTATAGCTGTATTCAATTATCCCTCTGTAGATGAGCCCTAAGACAGTGAATTGGGCATCTTTGGAGCTTTGCATCACATAAATGGAGCCATTTCTTTTAAAAGCCAGACCCAACCCTTGAAGTTCAGAGCAGTGATCTATGCCCAGAAGGCTTGTGTAATGTCTAGAGCAAGTCAAACTTTTTTTTTTTCCCATGATGATCTCTTTTCCCAGAGAGGCCACAAGTCTCCTGCTCCAGTGAATGTTCCTGTGTACAGGAACTGCCGCTTCATGCCCTTCTTGGGCTAAATGCAGTTACATCATCTAAATGTCTGTTTGCATTCCTGAAACAAGTGTAGCTGCTGTGGACCGACACTGGTGTAACGGGGATTGGAACATGAGCAGTGTTTGATCAGGAAAATAAATCCCATGCTGATGGTTTCTGTTGGAAATCTGCAGTGCTTGGACTGGGTGAACCACGCAGTGGAATTAAACATTCCGTCTTGGAAGCATCTGCATTTTGCCCCATTATACTTGGTCTTCCTGTGGGTTCCTTCCATTGATAGCAAATGTAATGAAGCTTTAAAATTCTAGTAGGATTTTTTTTCAGCCTTCTTTTGTAAAGAGAATGAATTATCCTTTTTATTTTCTCCCATTTTTCTCATCTGTCTTTGGAAAATAAAGGAATTCAAATAAGGTTGCTAAAACAAGTAAATTCCACAATTATGGTGATTTTCTTGTTACTGACTTTCCCCTCATTAATGTTAGATGAACTTGGTATCTATAATTACTGGCTTTCACTTTTGAGCCAAAACTGTTTTCTGGCTCCAGCAAAATTTGCTGATTCCAATGATAGCACTGGGAGAGCTGCTTTACACTGGGAAATCAGTTCAATCAAACATATTTTCCTCTGACAGCTTCAGGTATTTGACATTAAGACCACTCTGCCTTTAAGGGGAAGAGGGCTATCGTGCTATTTGAGATCAAGAAAATGCTGTGCATTAAGATGGGGCTTTATCTGTGTGTTATCTGTGTTAAGTAGAGGTGTCAGTGACCCTGCCAGCTAAGCTGCTGTGGCTTGATGAGTAGAAACCTCTTGCTGAGACTGCAAAATAAATTCAGTGCTACAATCTTTGAGTTGTCTATAAAGTAACACATTTTTTTTGCTTAACAACTTGATTTCCACTGTGAACAAAGCACTAGAGAGCTTTTGGTTTAGCACTTATATTAACCTCAGCTGCTGCTTTGTTGCCAGTCAGAGGCTATTTGGGGTATTTATTTGGATTATAGGTGTTGTCACCTTTTCTTGTACATGTGATGCTGTTAGTCATCCTGGTGACACTTCATTCATCAGTACAGAGAAATAAAGGTCCCAGCTCACGTTTGAGTATTGCCTCATACAGCCCAGGAGGGGAGATGCTGCTAGAAGCAAGGCTTGCATCAAGCCTGACAGATCTCACTTGGGTCCCATGGGATTGAGCTGAGATTGGCCTCTGGATTTTTTTTTTTCTTGTGTCTTTAACTTATAAAATAAAATATCAAATTTTTTCTTCTCTGTTCTTAGGGCAAAGTTGAGGTAATTGTACAGTGTCTGGGGACAGAGGGTCCCTGTCTTATATTTGGTCCCAGTTTGACTACAGTCACCACAGATGGAGTGTGTAGACTTGGGTTGGGGGTGGAGGGCTTGTCTTCGTCTGCATCCCCTTGCAGCAGAGGCCTTGAAGATTTAGCAACAAATGAGAAAATGAGATGCAAAGAAAGAAGAAGAAAAATAGGATGATAAGGCAAACTGTCAGGCAGCGTGACAGTTTTGCAGAAATTAGCGATGCTGAGTTGCTTTCTTCTTATGTGGTACCAATGAGCTTTCCTGATGCAGGTTCAGTTTTTCTATCTGTGTTCCAGGAACTGATGTTTCCAGGAGTGGGGGCTCCCTCATTAAAACTATCTTGCCCATATCCATAGCTTTTGATTACTGGAAGTCAGGGAAAATTCCCTGGGGCTGTCCCAGTGGGATGAATTTAGTGAAGAGCTGGGAGAATGTGTTAGTATTTGTAGCATCTTGTCTCAGGGCTATGTGTTAATCCTGAACAGAGGGCACTGTTGGGAATGAATAACTTGTTTCTAGATTAAATTTTCTTTTGTTTACTTTAATCTTGGAATAGGAGGCAGTCAATCTCCTTATTGTCTTACATGTCTGTAAAAAACCCCTTCAGAAACCTCCCTTTTGTGATGGGAGGGCAGGTAGATCTGTGCCAGGCGCAGAGTGGTGCTGTCTCTGTCTTCTTCCCCCTTGGCAGCACTGCCTTTTCAGCCTACTTCTGTCTCTGGTTTTCCCCTCTGAGCTGGGAAGATACGTGGTCTCTTTGGCTGTCAGTCTTCACCAACTTATATAAACCCTCCTGTGACCACATGCTGCGAGGTGCATTCCTGTGGTATGCGTCCCTCCAGGTCCCAGGAGGAGAGCAACTCTGTGCTTGGTGAAGGACACAACTTCTCAGAGCTGGTCTGTGGTTGACCCACACACCTTATGTGTAGGAACTGGACATAATCAACAGCCCCTTTCTGCTTCTGTACCTCAGTATCCAGAGAGGATGTGGAATTGTGAATACTGGCGTTGAAACTGCCAATGCTTTCATTTGCCTCTTTATTCCTGCCAATGGCTGAGGTCCTTTAAACTGCAGGAGTATTTTTTTCCCTTTATATAAGGATGTCTTTCTAGACCAGTAAGAAAGAATGGGGAGTAGAAGAACAAATCTGAATCTAATGTTCAGTCCCAGGGAAAGTGCACCAATGACCAGGAAGCAGAGCCATTGACAGCACTGGAGAAGATGAAAGACAAGAATTGCTTTAACTGCATTGCAGAAATCAATACAGGTTGCCAGAGAGTGTATAAGGATGAAAAGAGAAATAGCTTGGTGTTGCTGCCTATTTTAAATAACATTTGCGAACAGCTTTTGAATAACTGGCTTAAATTGGTCTTTAACACAGAAGCCATGAGTTGTTGGGGAGGTTCCTTCTCAGTAGGAAGGTAGCTCAGGTAACATGTTTGGGCTCTGTCTCCATGTGGAGCTGTAGACTGACCTGCTGCCTTTAGGCTGTTTCAAACAAAAGCAAAGTTCATGCATGCTGCAAATCCCATGGCAGGCGTTTAGATGAGATATTGGTGCTGTGAGCATGCTCCAACTTACTGGCCATATTTTGCTACTCCAGAATGTTTCATGGACTTTGTCCTTCTCCAAATCCCATCCAAACACCTTGTGCAGTAGCACTGGTTGCATTAAATAGCTGCTGTGTTCTCCAACAGATCAGGCTGTGGTCCAGTGGTAACTGCAGCAATTCCAGCATGGCTGGCACTTATTAATGAGGTGGTTAGTATTGGAGATTGAACCACAGGCCTTTTGGCCTGTGTGTAGCCATGTTCCTGACCGAGTGTAGGGCTTGGAGCAAAATAAAATTATAATTTAGTTTCTGAGTGTTGGGGAATTTTTTTCTGTCAGTTGAGATTAATGGGAGTGAAGGGTTCTGTGCCACTTGGAAAACCTGTCTGAAAACTTCTGCATGCCCCAGTCTTCTTGTCTGCAGAACATGGATAATGACTACACTTTAGAAGGTTTTGATGCTCAGATCAAATGGACACGAAACTGCAGTTATTAAGTGTAACTTCATGGCTGCCTTTTCCTGCTTAGCATCTTCATATTCAGAATTATGCCAAATATTTGGAAAAAATGTGATAGTGTCTTTCTGCCACAGGGTTGCAAATCTATTGTATTATACAGCTGGGCAGAGAACAAGAAGTTCTGTTTCAATGGGTAAAAATTTGCCTCTGCAGTAATGAACTGTGCTGTGAGTTTACCAGCTATCTAATCTAGTTTCCATCCGTTACATCAAGTGATGATCCGCTAGCAAATTAGGTGCTGTTAGCAGCGTTTCTGTCAGCCTGGGTCTGGCTGCACATCTAGGCAACCTGCCTTTGAGGAATTTCAAAATTTGCCCTAGTCAGTCATGCCATTTCCTCAGCCTCTGGAGACTGCATTTCACATGTAACACAAAGCTGAGCTGTCTGTCTTGCTTGTTTAATTGTATTTATTCTGCTTTTTCTCCACCCACCACCTGCCAAGGCTGTTTGGCCATGTCTAGGGATGGCTCCTGGGTGGTTTTGTTCCGAATAGCCGTTGTAATTGGCTTTTTGGCATATCCTGTCCTACTTCAATATTATTCCTTTACAGTTACTGTGCTTACACAGGGGCTTGTTAGTAAGTAGGTGGGGGATCAGAAAGCAAAACATGTGCAAACCAGGCTGTGATGGTGGTTTCTCTAGGGCTTGCTGTAAGATGTCCTTGCCTGGGGACAGACTGTGCAGGAGCCGTGTTCCTCCCTCTTGCAGAGCCAGGCTTGCTCCGTGGAGAGTCCCGCACAGCTCTGGCAGCTGGCACTACCCCCGCACTTTGGGGTTGCCCCTTGCCAAGGGTCACATCCTGCCTGGAGAAATTCAGTGACAGGCAGCACTGCCACAAATGCCATCCATTTCTGCCTCTGAATAATTAAGAGGGAGCGTGGCTTTTGGCCAAGGAGCACTGTCCTCTGCCACCCATCTGCTTCCCTGACTGTTGCTTGAAGCAGCTGCTCCTCTCCAGGGGCTTCTGTGCACAGCAAGGGGGTGCAGATTCCTGACTACCCTTCATTGCCTTGCCACTAACATATTTAGTGAGCTTTGAGTCCTCAGGGTGTTGTTTTTCTATGCTTTTCTCTCCTGCAAATTCATGCCATGATGTTTAATTGCAAGCTGCAATGGTGGTGCTGGGTTTCAATGCAGTGGTGGAGAGCACAGAAGTGGGAGCGAGTGACAGGAACTGCAGGATTGTGGAGTGAGTGGGCTTGTTTCACTGTTATCTCTCTCTGCAGCTGGGAGCTTCTTACAGAAATCCAGCTCTGAACAGCTGGCTGTGGGCTGGAGGTGCTGCTCAGCGGTGTGCAGGCAGAGCAGCGTTGAATTGCGCTGCAGGCAGGTCCCTTGTGCTCCGGTGTTGTGTGATGGGCACGCTGGCATGGTCCCCGTGTAGGAGTGGGAGGTCTATTCAGCGGGGTGTAAAGCCGAACCCCTGACAAAGCAGCCCTTGCGCTGCAGCAGCAGGTGATCGTGGCAGCCTCTGCAGCTTGAAAACAGCTGAGGAATTCCCTGCGTATATGACCGTGTGCAGGTTTTTTCAGTGTGACTCTAACTCTAGGGTGAATTGGCTCTAGAGGCTTTCCATAGCTGGTGTTTTAAGGCACAAGAAAACTGATTTATGCAGCCAAGCAAGCAAGAGGATGGAGGTGGTTTTTAGGACTGTCCCATGACTGGATGGGTTTATTAGGAAGTGCAACTCTCCCCTAGTGTATAATATTCCCACTTCACTGCAAGAGAAGACAGATACAAATCTACCTGTCCTCCACAAAAACTCCATGTAGAAAGGTGTCCTCTTTCCAGGAGGTAGTCGTTTCCCACTAAGAGGCTGAGTCCGTCTTCCTGGCCAACTGCAGTGACCCAGCAGAGGAAGGGACCTCTCGGGTCTACTTTCTCTGTAAGTGAGATGTTAAAACACCAATCATCCAGGATAATACTCTTTTGTGAGCTCATTGATTATTTTTATTTTTTTCTAGCAGAGGGAATTGAGTTAAAATGATGAGTCACTGACCTATTCAAAAATGAACAACCTCCTCAGTGCCATTAAGAGCTGGTGATAGATCATCCTGGACAAGAGCTGGAGAAAGGGGATTAAGGGGTCTTCTGAAGCCTGCTGTTGCTCTACATTGTGTGTGATTGCTGTTGCACTCAATTTTTTTTATGGGTGAAGAAGCAACACACCTTATATATAAAAAGCCAACAACTTCTTGTGAGCGTAACTGTAATTGTGAGAGTCTAATCCTTGTAAGTCCAGATGTAATTGTTACAGACAAAGAGTAATAACACAGCTAAAATTGTTATACATGCCTGTTATTCAGTGAGGGGATATGATATTCATGTTGATGGTTTCTTCTTCTCCAGTTAGGATCTGCTTGGGGTTGTTTTTGTTTGCTATAACACTTTCACACCTTTGCTCATCTCTCTGCAGCACCAGGTTATGTTATAGCTTGTGTATGTTGGATGCTATTTGTTCTGTTCATTATCCCTACAAGCAGTTTAGTCCAGCTCCAGGTGTGCATTTCTTTAACTGATCATGGGCAAGTTGTTCAGAGCTCTGGGGTTGTCAAGTTGGTGCCTCATTGCTTGCCATCGTGTGCTGGTGTTCCCTTCCGCTGCGTCCTATATTCCTGCTTCTCAAATGCATTATTTCTCTGCAACTGTTGTCACTGTGTTGGTCATAAGTATCTCATCCTTTATAGAACAACTGCTTGCTGTAAGTGCCCTTATAAACCTGTGGTGGTACCTTGCAGAGGTGCACCACAAAGCTAAAGATACCTGGCCAATGACAGAAATTGCTGCCACAGCTGTATCAAGCAAAAGGAAACCCTGGGCAGACAGGGAAAGCTCAGACGGGTGAGTGTCAGTGCTGAGGCCTTGCAAGCTCAGTGCACAGCTTACAGCCAGTTCCTGGCCATGTTGCAGGGCTGTGTGGTTACACTGCTGCCAGCAGAGATGATGCACTGAAGAGTCACTGGCAACAAGGGAAGAGGCTGACACTGTCTCGTGCTAGAAGACAAAGTCAGGAGTATGTGCTTTGTGTTTAGGCTTGGCTGTGGTCTTTCTACTGACCTGCTGCTCTTGGGTGTTGTGCCCTTGCTGAGGAGACGCGGCAGTGGTGGATAGTGTGGTTTATGCTGGTGTAAAGCACCTCTTCCATTAGAGATCTCCTTGAATGGGAGTGTCTCAGTTATTTTGCAGTTTTTCTTAAGGAAGTTGTAGCTGCCCTTTCTGCTCACCCCTGCCCAGGCTGGCGAGCTGCTTGCTTATTCTGGGCTTTAGGTAGCCACAGGAGTTGTGGTGAACTGAGTAACTGCAGGTCTGGCTTTCTTTTTAATTGGTAAAATACTGAGATTCTCCTTTGTGAGAGGTGATGACCAAATGTAAAATTTGAATTTTAATATTGAATAATACCGTAATGATTTTCTTCTTGTACTGTAGGGTAACATTGAGCCCATGCTTATTTGCTCTCTTGCTATTAAAATTTCAGTCCCTACCCCTTGATCAGTTCTTTACTATCTCTGGTACCTGCACTGGGCTTTGGGATAATAAAGTGAAAGTCTGCTACTGAAGTATCTTCTCTGTTTTGCACCTAGTTGTGACTTTGGGAGTTAAGTCAGTGTTGTGTGCAGATATGATCAATAAAGCTGCTAGTGATGTACTTTGTTATTAAGTCTTAGTTCATTGATTTAGGGAGTTACCAGGAACTAGGGAAATAACATGGTTAATTAAGTTAATTGGATTGTAAGGTCCACAGGGATTGTGCCTTTCTGTGTGTTCTCTGAAGCACCTCCGACACCTCTGATCACTATAAAATAATGACTTTTCTTTCTACACACAGGCAGTTTGAACTATTTTGTTGCTTTAAAACTATTTGCATTTCAAGGTAACAAATTTCTACACAGGCCATGGAGTTACAGCTCTGTAGCCCTTGGCTTCTGAGGTTCAGGTAGAAATGGAGAAAGGGGATTTAAATAGAATTCAGCTAAGTGGTCCCAAGGAATCTGGATTCTTGTATTTGTTTGCCAAGATGTGTTGCTCAGTGGCTACCTGTGCTCTTAGCAAAAACCTGTGGGGCAACTTCTAGTGCACTGGTATTTTATCTTGGCCTCAGAGTTAATTTTGATTACATTTTTCTTTCCATTCAACAAGGCATATGAAGAAATAATGCACCATGCTCTAGATAGATCTATTCTGTGGCATCCATTTTTCATGAAAATAAGTAAACAGATCTCCCCTTGTCTGAAATGGAAATTTATTCTGGGTATATAAAGTGAAATCTAGCACAGAGGTATTGTTCTACAGCTTGTATTTCTTCTAATTTATAGCTCCTCTTCTTCTCCAAGTGAATTGGAGGCTTTATAGGTCTGAATTGGAGATGTTATAGGTCTGTAATTTATGATTTTAAAATTCTATGGTTGTTATCTTCCAGTGTTTTTTACAAAGCTCTGCTGTGGGGGTGTTCAGATAAGGCTGTATATTAAGTATTGGCCAATTTCCTAGGAGCAGAACCGGGATTATAAATTACCAGAAACATTCTCAGTCAGCATGAGAATGTTCTCATGTTAATTTCTTTAACTTCTTTTGAAGAATTACAGAAGATGAGCTGTGGAAAGATGGACTGGATGAAGTTACTATGTGGTGGCTGGAAAACTGTACTTGGGCTTACTTGGATAGTGATGAGTTGTCACTGGGGACAAATCGATTGAGATTTCCCTGGTATCTGTTGAGGGTCTGGTAAAAGTCAACCCTTTCTTTAATGACATTCTAAAGGAAAAGAGAATGTGCTCCCTGTGTTTTTAAGATGGCAGCAAATTGAAAGCTGTTAAAAAAACATTGGTGAAGAAAGCGTGGGCTTGGTGATCTCTGGAGACATCCTCAGGAATGTTTTCTGATTCCCATGACTTTATAGGAAAAGCAAGGAGTAAATTGTATGGAGGGTACATGAGAACTTAATTTGATCCTTCTATGAATTAGGAATTCTTTTACTTAAAAAAAGGAGGGTGAAGGGAGAAAGCCACTTCTGTGCTGCTTAGCAATGCAGCCATCAAGTGAAGAAGGTTGTTGAAATTTGATTTGTCTAGTAATTTATTTTGAAACTGGATTTATCCTTTAAAGGTTTAAATGTAGATCTGTGCTATCTCTGAGCTATCTGTACTATTTGTGTTGTTCCTTCTGGAGGTCTTGTGACTATTCCCCATGTTTCCAGTTCCACAGGAACATCTGAACCTGGAAGTTAAACAGTATGGTGGTGTGTTGTGTGGAGGTTTTTTGTGTATGGGTTTTCTTGTTTGTTTGGGGTTTTTCTGTTGTTTTGCCAAAATATGAACACATTTTAATTTAGGATGTATGTGCTGTCCCAAATCCAGTTGAGAGCAACTTAACATTTTTCCTCTTGGCTTGGCTGTTGATTTTCCTACTGTTGTTTTTCAAAGTGAAACAAATGGTCATGCATTCTTAAACTTCCACAGTGCTACCTCTGATATAAAAGACTTATTCCCCCTCTTGCCCCATCTATTTGTCTTGTCAGGCCAAACTTGAGCATACTATTCTGCATATTGCTATGAAGCAGTGCATTTTAAATTAATTTAGATGTGAGGAACTTGGCTTTCAGTATTTTCTATTACCAAATAGAAAGCAAAGAATTTGTGGTTTTTTTTTTTTTCTAAGAGAAAATATTTCTTTACAAAAATGCCTTCCTTGAAAAGTGCCTACATTGTTCTTCCCAGGAATAACTGCTGCATGTGCTTGGTATGAAATCAGAGGTACTGAAAAAATGCCTGCCCTGACAGTAACTGAACTCTGTGGGGGCAGGTTTTCTGAAGCATCCGAGTGTTGCATGGTTGGAAGGAGGAACTGATGATGTGTGTTGCTGATTATTTTGTGTGGTTGGGTTTTTTTTCCCCCCACACATGGATGTGTATTTTAAAATCTTGCCTGCAGACATCTGCGTTTGCAGAAACAGCTGTCACTTGAATGAAAGACTGTCTCCTTGTGTGCTGTGCCTGATGTATGGGTAATCTTACTGTCATCAGTGCCAAATTTATTGGCTGCACTGTGATCAGACGGAGGACAATGGAGATGTGCAAGCAGTGCATTGTACCTTGCTCGCAGTTGTGTGGCCATCCCTGAGGACACGAGGAGCAGGACAGGAGGGTGCTGGCAGGGTCTGCCATTGGTTCATTGTGTTTTCTGGCAGTGAGCTTCTATTGCAAAGCTGCTGTGAGATGCATGACCAGATACATAGTGCTTGCTCTCCTTAGTGTTTAAAGCTTCCTAGATGTTTCTGCAAATGCCTCTCTAATTTCTCCCCTATCTTGCCTTGAAGTCCCATTATGCAGCATTACTCCAGCTGCTGCAAGAAGCTCTTCTAATAAGCTAGGAGAGTCTGCTTTATCAGCTCTTCCTAATGTTGGCAAAACCCTTTTTCTCTCACATTTCCAGTGCCTGGATGTTATAGGCTCTCAAATCAGATTAGAGAGCTTGTGGCTATGTGTAGACCTGAAGCAGGGCAGGAGAAGTGGTCCTCCTGGAGGGCAGGGTGGAGGCTTGCCCAGGGCTTCTCTGTGGACCTTGAGTTTCCACTTCTCTAAAGCCAGTTGAATATAAATCTCCTATAGTATGGAACAAGGAGCTTTTAGCATAGTCTTCTGGTGCAAGTGTTTCAGAGCTAAAGAATTGTTATTCAGGCTGCAGTCTTGCAAATCACATGCAGAGCTGAGCAGGTCTGTTCCTTCTTCCCAGGCTACTGAGTCCTCTCACAGGCTGCTGCTTTTGCCTCTCTCAATAACTGACAGTGGGGTATGAACAGGTCCCATTAAAGCGCTTCTGTGAGCAGCATATGTATTACCTACCAGTTTTTTCCAGTGGTGCAGTACTGGCGTTGGCACTGCATTACCTGTGTGGGTACTTCCAGCTTTCAAATGGCAATCCTGAAATCCTCTCTCTGGAAGCGGTGATGGTTGTCACTACAATCTTTATTCCGAGGGACACAACAAGCATAAATGCATCTGTTTTAACCACGTGTACACCCTGGAATGCCACTGCTGGTAGATATCTCTCTGCATGTGACCACTGCTGAAACAGCAGCAAGTCTTGGGCTGAGATGTCCTGGGTTCTCCCAGCCTGCAGGAGGAGTTGTCACTGGAAGTCTCACAGTGGTATTCTGGAATGACAGGGTTTGTCTGAGTGTTGCAAAAAAGCTTGATAAATTTTAACACCCAGTGCTGAAGAAGGGCAAGATACCACAGCAAAGATGATGAGCAGAAGAGGTGGTGCTGATCCTCTTGCCCAGGACCAGAAGCTGCAAAATGCCATTGTTAGTGAGTAATGATGGAAATCCCATGACATCTGGAGGAGGAATGCTGAAGTGCTTCTGGAGGAGACAGATTGCCGGAGGAAATTGAGAGCTCTTGCCTTGCTCTTGAGCAGAAAGCAACTCAGAATTTGAACGCAGTGAAGAGATGTGAGGTCAGATAGGGCTTTTGTTCCATGAGCCCCTGACTCCCCTTACCTCCACCCTGAATACTTGCAGCAGGGAGCCTTTGGAAGCAGTCATTTTACATTATCTATATGCGTAGGCTGTCTCAGGCAAGGGACAAGAAATCCATCCAAAAAAAAAAAAGAAGAAAGGGAATAGTAAAGCACCTTCAGACTACTCCAAGCGCTGCCTCTGCAGTGGATACAGTTTCCAGCAGCACAAATCACTGCATTGCAAAAAAGCAAAACAAACAGTCTGATTACTGAAATGAGTTCCAAAACTCAAAATAAACCCTTGCAAGCAGCTCAGCAACAGCTTGTTTAGTTCTCAGGGTTGTTTAGGGGGGAGGAATGAAATAAGATTCAAGCACTAAAAAAACTTGTAGTAGTATTTCCCCACTGTTGAGAGTTCATTTGCAGCTAAGTACTTATGTCTGGTAGGAAGATTTGGGTGTAAAGTGAGAGAATAACAGTTTGAGGCTGTTTGAATTGGCTTGGGAGGCTGAGCAGTGCAATGTGTCTCTCTTCACATAGAGTTGCAAACAGCTCTCAGGACCCTTGTCCCTTTTGTGCCCTGGCACCACCTTGGTTTACCCTTCCAGTGGGTGTTTCAATCCTCCCTGTCCGCAGCCTCCTTATGTAACCTATTGTGGTATTGTGGATCAAGCCTTTGCCTGTCCAGATCTCCTGTGAATCAAGAAATTTGTCAGCCAGATTGCCTCACTGCTCTCTGTGTGCTTATGCAACGTGCTTGGCAGGTCACAACAGACTTGAAAGCTTACCTACCTTCTGCTCTGGACTAGTGATGCTGGGGTGTCTAATGTGTGACTCACTTCACATTATTCTCAAGGTGGTTATGGATCTCTTCTGGTGACTTTTTTCATTTTTATGGCTTCTTGTCTCTAAGCCCTTATGTCATCTTCAGTAGTGTCCCAAACCCTGATGGAAGCTGATCAGAGAGAAGGGGCTGTCTGGCTTCCTCCAGAGCCTCGAGACTGGGGCTTGAGGAAATGAGGCAATGGAAGACAAAGTTCAGGAGGAATGCAAGAAGTCAAATACAAGCTCCTGGCTTTATCTTGTGATAGAAGAATGTGGAAGTACCTTTTTAAAGTTTTTTTTTTTTTTAAAGCTTGATAAATTTTAACTTAGTTATTCTCACCTCCAAAATGGACCACCCTGGTCCTGACTCCTTTCCCAAATAAGAGTTGTAGAATTCTTAAGCCACTGTTGAAAAATACAGTTACAGCTGAGGTCAGGCAAGGAGATGGAAATGCATGAGGATTGTCCTTGTATCTGACTGTCGAGCATCATCGGACAGCCAGTCTTATTAGCTGAAACTCAGTCCTCTGCCAGCCCTTCAATAACACTTTCCATCTCTGTGTGTGTTTGTGTGTTTCTTTTTGTTTGTTTGGTTTTAGTGCAAGGTTTTGAGGTGTCACATGCACCAGCTTCCTTTCAGCTAGTCAGACACATGTAGCTACAGCCCTGGCAGTTTTCATTCAGTATCAGCATCATTTAATTCTCAGGTTCCTTTTCTATATTTCCCCAGCACTTCACTTTGAGCAGATGGTTGCAGGCTTTCCTTGTTGGCAAGCTGCAAATGAAGATGCTGTAGGATGGGATTTGCTGCCTCACTTTGCCTGCCTGTCCCCCTCCCTCACTGCAGAAGGGAAATCAGTGGTTTGTCTCCTTTTGCCCCATCAGGACCTGGCACATCCATGTGAATGATGTCAGCAGGGTCTGCTTGCCCTTTTGGCTGTGAAGGGGAGCTGAGTGACTCCCTGAGGTGTGGAGACACCCTTGCTGCCGAGTCCAGCTCTCTGCCATGGTTGGTAGTAAGTGATGGGTGTAATACATAAGCCTAAGCCCTCTGTAAGGCTGGGTGTGTTTTAATGAGGCAGGTGAAGATATGCAGAGAGGGTGGGTGTCCCAGCCAGGAAGCCCCTTTGCTGACTTCAAGGCAGGAGAGAATGGAACTGGAGCCTCAGTAAAAGTGAAATTTGAGTTGTTCTTGAGTGAAGGTTGTGATTAGTGATTCAGACATGCCAGTCAGTCCATTCAATCCTAAGCTCACTTATCAAGTCCTCAGAGACCCCACTTTTAAAGCAGAAGGCCTGTGAAGGTGGCTAAGGGCAGGGAGAAATGAACGATGGAAAGATCTGGTATCCCAAGTTGGAGTGGTGTCCTGGCTGACTGGCAGATTGCCTCTTTCATCTTTGTTGGCCTACTCAAAAGACCAACTACTTGGTGTAAATCCCTGCTGGCTCTTAAAGATCTTCATTTAGGGTAGTCCCTTGTGCCCATGTCTCCTTCAGCATGCTGCAGGCATCAGTTCAATAGAAATAAAAATTGATTAGTGTGGTCTCTTGCTAATCCTTTGGAAGTTTGGCAGCAACTGCAAATAATGTGTGCAGCTGTTTAGTGAGGGGGGTGAGATGGCTGTTATTCCTCTTACAAATTGATCAATGCTCTTCCTGGCTATTGATCTGAACCTCCTGGACAGAAGATGAGCCAGCCCTGTCCAAGGGCACATGCATGGCACTTCTCTAGGAGACTGGGAAAACAGCTCACTCTTTGACAAGAAAGAAACTTCACTCTTGGTTCCATCTTGTATTTCAACTTTTTTTCCTCTAAGAACTTTCCTTACAGTCATGCTTACAAATTTGGGGTATGGAAGTCCTCAGTGTTCAGCACCTAGTGGAATCTGTAAATGGCAGTCTGGCTCTACAGATCTAGTACATGTCCCTGTTACATATTTTGCTTGTGGAAAACATACACTACATCTCCCAGGCATAATTCACTGTACTGCATGCAGTCAGGATGACACTGCACCAAGGAGCTTTGCTCTAGCTCATTCCAGTATTATATTTAGTTGCTTTGTGACAATAAATGGATTGATCAAATGGTCTGTGTGCAGGTGGCTCCAGTGCTTGTCATGCTTTCCTGTTGTTCTTCATTCACAACAGTCCCCATGCTTTGCTGGGCTCCCCCTGAGCTATGTGTGTATCTCGGCTCTTAAATGAGAAGGGCAGGCAAAGTGTGATGAGGTGAGGAGGACCTTGCTTGAGGAAGAACATGCTCACAAACAGAACCCAGGACTCCCTGTGCACTGCTGTATGGGATTAAATGCTACCATACAGCTCATCTTGTCAGCAGGAGGCCAAAAGTGATGCCCAGTAAACAGCCACCTCTGTCATGTATTCCCCTTCCTTGTCACCTCTGTCCTGAAAAGGCAGATTAGGGCAACAACACACTGGGGAATATTTTCAAGTCCAGATTGCTTGGTATTTAGCCAAGTATCCACAGGCTAGTATTTCCTGTATTGTATGTTCCCTCTGTTGAGCCTGTGCTGGCTGTGGAGCCTCTTCTTTCTGCTCAGGCACTGCTGTCTTTGTGGAGCACTTAGCTGGATGCTCATCCCATGCAGTGCCTGGCTGAGTCAGAGCTGTGCCAGGACCTGACCCTAAAACACTGTGAGCAGTAACAGCATGGTTTCTCCCTCTCATGTTGGAAGTCTGTGACCAAGCACTGAAAAGTAATAGGGTCTGGGCTGTTGTAGTTTCCTTTTGTGGTTTTGTGGTGGTTTTTTTTTTTTTTTTTTTTCCTTGTAACTCATAGCTTTAATCTACCTTGAAATGAAGAGTGAATACACTTCTGTTTTCATTAAGCCCCAGGGAAGTCCATGTGTGAAAAGAGAAGGTTAGAGAGTTCAGGAGTTTGTTACATAGGATTAGCTGGGAGGGAGATGGGGACCCTTGGTAGCATTCTGAGTCTCTCTAAGGGTAGCAGATTTGTCCCCATTAGTATTTTTTCATGGAAACTTATCTGATAATGGACCCATCCATCAGTAGAAACAAGTCCTGTCATGCATCCTGCTGCTCCTCTGTGGCCAGTAGGAACTGAGCAGGTCAGGAGAGTCAGTAGCAGGAGGGGTTTGCTTCTGTGCTGGCTCTAGCAAAGCTCATGACTCCTCTCTTGATGGATGACCCTGCCAGAGCCCAGGGTGCTGTGGGGCAGGACATATTGCCTGGTAAGTGCTGCTCTTAAATCCTAGGAAATGGTGTTTCAAGGGGACTGGGCTATAGTGTCTGTAAGTATGTGGCTCCCTGGTGGAGGTGTCCAGCTCAGCATGAGAGGTGGGTGGTGCTGGGGGACAGTGCCTAGAGCCTGGGTTTTGGCACGTGGAGTGCCAGCACCTGCACTCAGCCCTGGGGCTGGCTTGCCCTGCTCTACGTTTGGCACAGCACACTGACACCTGGCTCTTGGAAAGTGCTTGTCCTCCAGCCCTGTGCTCCTGAATCCCTTCTGAAGGTATTAATGTGGGATAAAGGGATGCCTTTGGGCCGGCAGTTGAGATTTGCTGTTGCTCAGAGCCAACAGTAGAAAACACCACCTCACTGGAGTTGGAGGAAGCAGCCCTGGGAGAGAATTTGCCCCCAGAGCATTCACTTTACAGCCAAGATTAGCTGTGGAGGAAAGTGCAAGCCAAATGTCTAAGGATAAATTTCCCTATAATGGAGCTTGCTGAAAGGGCAGTAGCCTTGCAGGAGAAGTCAGTGCTGGTACCTCCTGTCCTTAGCACAGCACAGGAGCAGTTTTTCATGGCTGCTTGGTATCTCCTGCAGGAGACTGCAGCAAACTTTCCCTTGCCTTCGTGTTTTACGTTTCACGACTGTTAATAATTCACTTCCCTCTTTTCAGCATTTTTGGGTGTATGGAGGAGGATTTTCCTGCAAATCTCAGTTCCTCACCACCTTCGCATCCTGTCTAAGATTATTTAATAACATACAAAAACCTGCGCAGAGCAGGGCTGCGGGTTTTTGGGTGATGACTGTATTAGCTGTGCTGCTGACAGCTCCTCGCATTCTGTGCTAGAGGATCGCTTAAACAATGAAATAAGCCCCTGGGGAAAGAGGTAGGAAGGCCGCTGTTTGATATTAAATGCTTGACTGCACAAGGAGGCCATGGAAAAATCAAGCCACTTGGGAAGGTGCCAGGCACGAGGCCCATGCAGAAAAGGATGTTGGAGCTGCCTGGGTCATGTGCTGGCTGCCCCTGTCGCTCTGTAGGGTGGCTCTGCTGTGACGGTGAGTGTGGCCCCCAGCTGATGCTGTGGGAATGAAATTGCTATTAATTGCAGCGGTCTGGTCCTCTGGTTCTGGCTTGCCAGGATTTTCCGAGAGATTTTCTTCACCAGATCAGGCTTCTGGGGTGTTAAGCACAACAATCCACAGTAGGTGGTATCTGAAATGGCTAATCTTGTTATGTCAAGATATATCTTATGCTCATCTGTTGAACCTCTTATTTGGACCACTGGATGATGACTACTCCATACCAGAAAAGTATATTTTGGAGCTAGGGAGTATTCAGAGGATGGAAGAAGAATTAGTTACATGGAAAGACTTTCCTGGGGTGAAAGAAAGTAAAGAGTGGGAGCCTACTCCAGAATGGAGATAAATAAGAAAGGATATTTGTAAAATGTGTATTGTAATGGCCAATCTGGGAAGGCCAAATGGGAACATCCAGTCTTCCTGTTTTTAGTGCCTTGTTTCAGTTCTTGCTGCCCAAGAGCGGAGATGTGACACCACACAGAGCTGCCACCAGCCTGGTTAGTTCAGTGCATCATCCCCTGCTGTTTTGGGGATGAGGTGTTTGCAGTAACAGGGATGCTAAGAAATGGCACCGCTGTGTATGGCAACAAAGCATTTTTGTGAACAGTGTCTTTGTTTTTCCTCTTCTAACGGTATCTGTAATGAGGGAGGAAGGACAGAGCTTTTTGCTCCAAATACAGAAGAAGGCCTGAATGGCTTCTTCCATGGGCAGCATGAAAAACATAAAGGGTTTTTATCCTTTAGAACCTGGTAAATCTTCCATGAAAATCAGTGAAATGGCTTCAGGTGATGGACATGTGACAGCAGATCAAGCCTGATCTGGCTGAGAGATTGACAACAATGTTCAATCCAGCTGATCCATGGCTGGGCGGACATCTCATGCAACCATTAGATCACCCACTGGCAGAAAACAACCTCTGTGCTCTTTGGTTTCCCTACTTACCTGTTTTTTTTTCTGCATGGTGGTAAATGAATCTCTTCCTGGGAGAGGAAAAGACATCAGGATAGTGAGGAGGATGCTGCAAACCAAGCGGTACACTATTGGGACTAACTTCCTCGGAGTGTCAGGTTTGTCATTACTGAGCATGTGGATTGACACAGCTGCCAGCCACTGAGCCATGCACATAGAAGCACTTCGGAGCATGACTTCTAATGTAAATGTGTGTGTTTATATATTGAATTTAGGCATTCATTATGTTTAAATTGAAGTAAAGCTAGCCATCATGCTGAGTCTAATTTCTAACATTGCTTGCTTCCCAGTATTTCTGCTGTGTCCTAATATCAACAAATTTTACAAAGCTGGGATGTGGAGAGCTGGAGAGACTTGGCCAGGTTGCCAAGCTGTAACAGGACCTGGTTTCTGATGCTTTAGTAGACCATATGACATTCTTTGCAGGGATGAGACCCCATTTAC
The DNA here is from genome assembly GCA_013396775.1 of Cephalopterus ornatus. NCBI lineage: Eukaryota > Metazoa > Chordata > Aves > Passeriformes > Cotingidae > Cephalopterus > Cephalopterus ornatus. Next base: position 162,636 of record VZRE01002049.1, read on the forward strand.
AGCCAGAGGCTTTGCAGCTTCTGGGATTTTTGTGCAAGGAGGTTTTGCTGCTTTTATGATCTGAGGGCACGTTTTGGCTGGAGTAGTTTGAGGTGGTATAGCAACTCAGTCTTTCCCAAACTGCTGCTGTCAGGCTGTGGTTTTTTTCCTCTATCTTCATGTCTACAGAGCTTGGGCTTGGAAATGGCTCCTCACTGAAATAAAAGGTGATCTTGTGACCATGTCAGGCTCTTCACTTCTCAGAGTATTACTCTGCTATAATGGTCATCGAAGCACTAAGGAAACTGTGGCAGCTTTACTTTACTTTTACTCTTGCTAGTCACTGAACTGTAATCCTAGTGTTTATAGCAGTATAAAAAGTGTCGTTAAGCTAACCATAAATCACTTGGTTTGCTGGGAAGGCTGTGTTAGGACCAATCTGGTCCCATAGAAGAGGTTCTTGGTTTGTGATGACCAATTTAAATGCAGCTGTGGAAAAAAATAAGCCAGGTGGTGCAGTGCAAGCGAGAAGTTGGTGTTGGTTGGGAGGGGTCAGTGCTGGCAAATCTGGAGCAGAAATAAGAAGTTGGTCGAAGTGGATGTGTTTATGAATCCTTACTGGGCTTTGCTGTTTCTGGGTATCTCTGGGATGGCTTCTGCCAGAGCAGTGTAACTCACCTGGTGCTGCCGGCATGGGGCAGAGGGCTCCAGCCACCAATTGATTTTTCCACATGTGAAACTGGAATTGCATTTCTACCCTCCTATCATTCTGCACTTGGTACAGAATAAGGTGTTTCAGGTGCACACTGAAGATGTGCCAAGTTCACAGCATCTGCTGGAGTGCTGCTGCAGGATGGAGCAATGCTGTGCGACCTGCCTGCAACAACTGCCTGCAAAAGGCCTGTCCTCTTTTGTACTGAAAATTTCAGTGATGAAAGCTTCCATTTAGACTAACACAAGTCTTCAGAACTGGGAATTAATTTGAAGTAGATTATTTCATGCTCACAGCCTTTTTTTAATTGTCCTAAGAAACACCAGTGCTCTCCCCATTCAGGCTGCAGCTGTATGGGAGATGGCTTGGGACCTCCAGCCTGTGTGCCTGGGCCAGAAATGGCAACTGCTTGCTAAGTGCTGTTGGGCAAACATGTCTGAAGATCGTGAATTAAGTAAATCATATGTGGATAAAAATAAAATGACAACTCTAGGCCATGGAGGAAAAAGCTTTTTTTTCACAGCTCAAGTCTATTAGACAGGGCTTCTGGAGTGCTAGACACTTTGCTTTCATCCTACAAGTTCATCTATCTCTGTGCCTGAGTTACTCTGCTTCATTTAAAATCGGTCTTCAAATCGGTTTTTGCTAAATTGCTGCAAAATCCTGTGTGGAGGCTCTTCAGCTGATTTAATCTTGGTTTATGTTGATTTAGTTTCTTGCCAACTTTTGCTAAATCCATTTGAGACAGAGTTAAATCAACTTATGAGTGTCCTTGCAATTTAATTAAATCGACTGATGTAGCTAATGTAACTGATTGTAATTAAATGCAAGCAGCTTTTATATAAAGACAAGCCCTCAGGGTGTTGAGGAAATCCCATCTCATGTTCCCATTAGCCCCTAAAAGGAGTTTGCTCACAGTTTACCATCTTTGCCTCTGATCATTGTCCCAGAGCAGAGCTTTGCTGTTTTGGGCTATGCCTTGCACTTACAATAAACCCCATCTCTGCACCATCACTGGTCACCCCTTCCACCACTCTGCTTGTGTGGCCATGTGCCAACAGCCCCGTGGGGAATGACACTGGGTTACTTGCTGCCCTAGATGAATGATAACCTGCTCAGGTTATTATTATGAAGCCATTCATTCTGAATCCTGGCCTTTGCTTAGAAATGCATTGCTTTTTCTTGTTCTCGGCCTCAAACTGGAGGCCCTGGTCTGTAATGATGTAATCTTCCCAAAAACATCCACATCCCATATCCCAAAGGCTGCTTTTTCATCTCCAGCAGGTAGTCCTGCTATTCAAGGGAGCAAAGTTACTGTGTTAACATGAATTTCTGTGCCTCTGAGTGATAGAAAAGAGGACCGGGGCGAGCAGCTAGAGCAGTCTATAGCATCCTGGCTTTTTTTTCCCAGTTTTGCATGGACTCTCTGCAGTGATAGCAGCAAAGGGAAAGACAAGCAGTATCTGTCTTCTTCCACCCCCTGTTACTCATGTCTCCAAAATCTGGGTAGCAGGCATTGGGCAGGGAAAGCACCATTTGTGACTATGTAAGCTTTCAATTCTTTTTTTTTTTCTGCTCTGCTTCCAGCTCAGTTCACAAATTAAGAAAACATTAACAGCCTCTGATGATAGTTTCATGCTCTGTTTGCATCCTTCCTAATGAGCCCCACTCACATCTGTGGGAGTGCTCCCACAGCGAGCAGAGGTGCCATGTGCCGATGTGCCACTCAGAGACAATCCCACGAACTAAGAGAAGCCTCAGGGATTTGTGGGGCTGCTCACACCCTGGTGCTCAAGGCTGTGCCTTCTTAGGGTCTCCAGAGATAGCACTGGGCCCTGGCGTGCCTTGGACTGGGCTCTAGTGCTGCTTCTGCTGCCAGATGTTCAGATGGAGGTCCTCTTTTCCAGGAGCATCAGCCCTCCATGGGATTCACCTTGCCAAGGCCTTCTAGGCTCTCTTTTCCCTCTCATTCCCTCTTCTTTCAGCTTGGGATAACCCTGAATTTTTCTTGTGCTCTGTCATCTCTCTTTGTGGCTGTGAAGAGCAGTGGGAGAGTGGCACTAGGGGCTTAGGGAGCTGAGCAAAGTCATCAGCCTAAGAGAGAGAGTCTAAGAGGGAATGAAAGAGGAAAGTGGCCAGGGAGAAACCCAGAGTGCAGGGGGTTCTGAAATGCATTCATGAATAAGGAGTAGGAGCTCTAATCAGGAGGTGAAGTGGGAGCCAGCAGAGCTTCAAGAGTATCAGAGGGAGGGGATCTGTGGACAGAAAGGGAAGAAACCAGCTTTTAAAAAACAAACAAATAAAACCCAACCCAAAACAAACAAAAAACCCCAACAAACCCCAAAATGAAACAAATGGTTTCTTTGCATGATTATTTGTAGAGTGGAGAGAGGGACATGTCAGAAACAGCTTTTCTAGGATGGAGTTACTGGTGGAAAATAGGGTCATCTTGTAACAGCTGATTGTGAAATTCAACTGACTGAAGGCTGGTAAGTTCCAGATCTCGCAGCAGTGTCAAAAGAGACAGGGCAGCCTTCGGCTGACACATTTCAACAAAGTGTTGGAAATGGGCCAGGCTGGATGGTTGAAGTGAAGCTGACATCTTGCAGAATAGCTGAGGAAAGCTGAGCAAGGAAGAGGTGAACCAATGACCCAGCAGGCACAAGGCTGCTGAAAGCCTTTTGGAGGGAAGGAAGGTACTCTGAAAGGCACTGAGCATAAAAATGATTGCGGTACAATCTTTCTCAGTCTGTGGAAGTTGAGTGTGTGTGTGTGGGGAAACTTAAGGGGCAGCCCAGATGTTTGTCTGAGTGTTACGTGGAGCAGAGAAAACCATTTGCACCCAAAAATAGATTTTGCTTCTGGAAATGCTATAGCAAAGAATGAGTTCAAAATGCTGCATTTCGTTAATTTGTTCAAAATCCATTTTGGCGTGCTCTGCTTGCCCTTAAAAATGCATTTAGATTTTTAATGAGTGAAAAAAATTTGGGAAGTGATTTTGATTATTTTTGATGTTGGAAGAGAAGTACTTGCAGAGAAGTTAATGAAGGGGAGAGGAAAAAAGGATATTTATAACACTTCTCAGCCTTCTCCCCAGTACCAGGGAGTGTTTTTGTACAGCAGGATCACAACTGTGTTGCCAACCACCATCAGGCTAGAGGAGGGAAGCAGTTTGCAGAGATGCTGTGGAGCAGAGATGGGGTGACATGAGATGAGCCTGTGCCATGCACAGAATGTACCTGTGTGAGGTATACGTTGCACCTGTATGCCAAGTCAGGAGTGTGCTTAAATGATGAATGCTAAAAACATGGGGAAAAAAAGCAGTGGGGCTGCTGGTGTAGGGATGTGCCATGAGATATTCTGAGCATTGCGGGTAAACCCCTCTTTAGTAGGTTCAGCCCAGAGAAAAACTGGGGTGGGGAGGGAGGGAAGAGGATTAAAAACCTTCAGGAGTGAATGAAGAGCCTGCTGAATGGTAGTGTGAAATGTGTGTGTTATCTTAAACTCCTTTTAATTGAAACTTTTTTTCCCCTTGCTTTGAAGACTGAGCTCCCTGAATTTTTGTTGTTGTTGTTTTGTTTAGCCAAAACTCCACAGAAAACCAACAGTATCAGTTTGCCACCAAAAAAACCCTCAAGCCAGTTTTTTTGGAATGTTGGGCCAAGATGTTCTAATGAGCTGGCGGAAAGAAATTTTATGCTGAAAACTGTCATTTTGAATGAAAAGGAAATGGCTTGGGTTTCCTTTTTTAGTAAAACAAACAAACAAAAAACAAACAAACGAAAAAACACCAAAAAAAGCAAACCAACTTGCAACACCCTCTTGTCACTTTAAGTGTATCTTTAATTATCTGGAAAACGTGGCTCCATCCTGTGGAAGAAAAGATCAGGGAAATCAGCAATTGCATTTTAAGGATTTCACTCAATAGATATTTCCTATTTTAGCTGTGGAGATGTGCAGCAGGAAGGGATAAAAGCATGGAGAGTGTGGACTTCAGAAAAAAAGACTTGAAGGGAAAAAATGCTGGTGCAGTATTTAATTTATTTATTTTCTATTCTATTGTATTTTCCAGCAGTTCTCTGATGCTAGAATGGCTTTGAGGAGAGGGATAGGATGTGAGCTTTCAATACCGGTATTAGCAACTCTGGATTTCATAAAGAAATGATTGAATGAAGGAAATTAATAGCATCACTAACACTGACCTGGCTGTGTGTGCTGCTGGGTAACAAATATTCAGTGTGAACCTGAGCTTATTTTTAACAACTGTCCCTTGGGATAATTTTTCAGAGGTTCAACACAATATTTGAGAACAGTGTCAGCAGATGAGGTGGGTGGTGCTGAGGGGGGGCTT
>VZRE01002049.1:167711-365679 GCA_013396775.1 Cephalopterus ornatus
TTAAATGAGTCAGTTTGGTTGGGGGAGGACAGAGGCACTTGGTAGCCTGGAGATGGGATCCTGAGAGTGATGAGGCCCATCCTCCTGTCATTGTGTGTGGGTTGCTAATGGCAGGAAGGAAGGGGAATGCAAAGTGTTAATAAATACTCTGCTCAGGGATCTGCAAAACAACGTGGAGTCCCAAACAGGGCAGGAAATCAAACACAAATCATGTACACACACAGTGTGAGTGTACCTGTGCAAGAAGGGAGCACGTGGTCATGCAAGAGGAATTGGGTGGGTTTTGAAATGTAGTTTTATTTCATTAAACTTAAGTGTTTTCCAGGATACCTCACTCAGCTGCACAGAGCCTGCTGCAAGCATCTTCATGTTTTGCTGCTTGGTAGACTATGAAATGTACTCAGTCACAGTGCTCTGTATCACAATCATTCTGATCTCCCACTAATAACTGTTATTCTCTTTTAACTCTACCTCTTCTTTCCCTATGGAACAGGAGCAAATATATATTCCAAGCACAACTGTGACATTAATTTCAGTATTTTTGTTCCTTTCTCTATGCTTCTAAGATTCATGAGACTGGTTTTAAAACTAAAGCAAAAGGCACAGTAGATTTGTGTAATGTCTTTAGAGGAAGGTCCTGCTCCTCCATGGAGTGCTGGCTGCAGGACGCTGTTGGATTTGGTGGGGACTGAGCACTGTAGAAACTGAGGCACAGGCACCGTGTGAGTGCTGCCTGAGTGGTAGTTTTGTGTTCTCCTCTGACAGGGCTGAATTGGTGGGATTTCTTCCCAGACCATGGTTAGATTAAGGCTGTAAGTACGAGGAGTCTTGTCATACTGTCTTTGTCCTGGGTCCTTCTAGAGCTGTGGAAGTCCCATCAGCTCCATGCACAGAGCCTGTTCTTTAAAGGTGTCTTTTTGCCTTCAGGGTAGACCACTTTTTTTAATAATAGTGAGTTTTTCCTATGGATTTCTAAGCAAGGAGACCCTCCCTCATCCAGGAAACTATGTATTCCCCTGAAGTTATACCAGGATGTTTTGCAGAGTGGGTCTGACTAATGCAGCCAACTGATAAAGGCTTATTAAAGACAAGGTTTGTTTTACAAATACATTGACAATTCCTTTCCCAGATTGTGCAGTGCAAAAGGGAAAGTGGCTCAGTGTAGCCATCGCACCACATCTGCAGCATCTCTCTGGAGAGATGTAGCTTTCTTGCAGCAGTATTGCTATAGCAATGTGATTTGGGCAAATCCAGAGCCTTGTGCTTTGTGCTCACCCTGGGATTCAAACCTGCACTGGAGAAAGAATGCCATAGCATGAAAGCTCTACTGGGAAAAAAGATATATTCCCATGGCCTTGCAGTCATTTGATGACATTACATTAGCAAAACCAGAAGGACTGATTGGTTTGAACTTCTTGCAGACTGTTACCAGTGCTGGAACTGGGGTGCAGCCTGCAAATGGGGGAGAAGGGGGAGTGTCTCCCAGTAGGAGCTGTGAGGATCCTGCTGCCTGCCATAACCAGGGTCTCCTGCCTCCTTGGCCCCAGGATGGCAGGTGGGTGGCTGTGACAACATTTCTCACCTCCCTGTTGAAATGAGAATCAGCAGCAGCTGCAGCAGCTGCAGTTGAAACTTCAGGCCTGAAGCTGATAGCACTTGGGTTTAGCACCTGTTTTTAGGAATGTGTATCTGTTGTCTACTTCTCCATCCCCTCCAAATACTGCTGTTGCTTAGAGTTTTATATTAATCCACAAAGAGGTTGAAATAAAATGAAGGGAAGTAGAAATAAGTATAGGAATTAGCTGAGAGGTAACCCAATAGCTGTTTGATAGAACAGGAGCTCACTTTTGCCCCAAATTAGAAAAGAAATTAGAACAACTCTTCTTTCTACTTTCCTCTGCTCTTCTGGGAGATGAAATGAGTGAGGACATGACAAAATATTGAGCTTGAGCCTGCTTTCTTGCTCAGTCTGGTCCTGCTGTAATTCTAAGTGCTATTGAGCAGGGTTTGAAGGATCACAGGCCAGGGTTTTTTGATGTGCTCTCTAAAGAGATCCATGTCTGAATGAGGTGTCCCTGGCTGTGTGACTCTCAGCCGGTCTTTTGTGAAACTCTGATTTTATTTGACTGTGTGTTATCTCCTGCAGCTTTCAAATGTGGGTAAGTTAATGATGCTGCCTGGATTTTCTACAACACCTGCACAAATTTCTGTTAGAGCTGTTGTACACAGGTTGTACCTTGCTGTGGGCAGGAATGCCTGGGCCTCCAGCACAACTGTTTCCTTGTACAGCTGTCTACTGCCACATCTGAGGAGAAGGGAACTGAAGTCAGGACATAATCAAACTAACAGATAGGGGAGGATCTGAGTAAACCTGTTGATGTAAGGAGAGCTGAGGAATAAGCAATGCAGAGCGATGCTTGCTCCTGCATCTTCACATCCTCAAGGAGCATTGATCTGTTGTCTGGGTCCCATTGAATTGCTCTGGTAAAAACTCTGCTGCTGATTCTTCTCTCCCCATCTCTTGGCACCAGCTGGGCTCTCTGCAGTGGGGCTGTGCTGTAAGTTGGCCCCTGTGCTGCAAAAAGAAAGGGGAGCTGCCAGCTCCAGTAGCACACCTGTAATGTATGGGTGTGAGGGATCTGATGTGGGTGTGTGTTGTCCTAAAGCTCTGCAGGGAAATAAGAGGTAGCTGCGAAATCCTCCACACCTGCAGAGATCTTCTGTGAAACATTCCCAGTCAGCCAGGAACATTCATGTGAGGAAGCTGATGACATCCTCTTTCCTATGGTCTGTCTTAAATCTTGGTCCCCCTGTGCCTCCTAAGGGGGAGGCCTTGGCTGCAGAAGACATTTAGCCAGCATGGTTCTGATTCAGGCTGGAGTTTTGGGTCTGGGTTGCATGTGATCAGTGGAGATGGTGACATAACCCTCCAAAAACAAAACTTTTCTGCTCGTGGTTGGAAGGCCTCTTCAAACCACTCTCTCCTTTTTTTGGAGGCTAATGAGCTTCAGCCCCTTTTGACTAACAAGTTCTTTTTAAGTCCCATTGGGGAAAGTCTCATGCAAAGACCATCCCTCTTGAGGTGCACAGTCACACAGAGGACACTCCCAAGGGAAAACCATCCACTGGAGAAGGCCACCCTAGTTTGTTGGATGTGGCTTTTCGGGTGGACCTTGCAACACACTCTGTCACACAGGCAGTGTTCTGAATTTAATTTTATTACTGTTTTATTGCCCCCAGAGATGAGCAAATGGAACTTCTGCAGGTCACTAGGAAGAACAGAAGTGGTTTGGCCACAAGAAGTTCTCAATGTGATGTGGAGAAGTTACTGCACAGAACCACCTGTTTTTAATTAATCTTTTGAACCAATTTGGTTCTAGCAAGCCAATTCCATTAACAGGCTAAGCAGAATAATGACAGGCACAGCTGCTATAATTCCTTTTTACGCTTCTAGTTAAAACAAAATCCTCTTTGCATTGGGAAACACTAATCTAATGTCATGACTGTGTTCATTATGAAATCTTTGGTAGTTGAGCACATCCAAATGCTTCACATGTGTTCATAAATTTTACCCTCCCTGCTATATGACCAAAATATGTAAATGATGACATGACTTCTTTCCTGAGAAACAGCTAATTGGTCCATTAATGTTGCTGAGATAAATCAAACTGAAGTCCCCTGCTATGCTTAGCTGCAGGGTAGACTTACATACTAGTTCTTTTGTTCCTTGGGATAATTTCAGTTTGATTTCAGTTGGTTTTGCTGCTCACTTACCAGTCAGACCTGTGTTCAAACGGTCAGTTGCTGTCGTCAGAGAACTGGAGTGTGTTGGATGAAGTCTGAATTAGCAAACGGTCTCAGCTAATAAGAAAATGATACTTGCCAAACTGGCTCAGATCATTTTTCTCAGTTATCCTGTCCCTGGTAGTACTTAAGGGATGCCAAGAGAAGAGGAACAAGGGTCCATGTGAATGCTGGGTACTTGGTGCTTGCGTGCAGCCTTCCCCCTGCTCCTGCCTCACAATCCTGGCTGGATGGCCTGCTCCTTGAAAACTGGCTGTTAGATGGTATTCTTTTGAAATCCACCTCTGCTTTTGGCCTCTCTCATCCTTCAGCTGTGAGTTTCACAGTGCAGCTGTAAACTGTGCAAGAACAACAGCCCCACTTCATTTGGTTTAAATGGCATGTCCTTGTGTGTGCCCTAAATCACCGGGTACCTGTGTCTCCAACTAAAAGGCCAAACTGCTCAGGGAGGAGGGAAGCACTGCAATTCTGGGGCATGAACAGTCAGGTCGTGGAGTTTGCAAAATGTGAAGCCCAAGGAGGCAAGAGGGGAATGTAGATTCAGACCTGACTTGTGATCTAAGACCCAGCTTTTGAAGGAATGCTTCCTGCTTGTTATACTTACTGTGCCTGTGCATAATATGTGATGTGTGCTGCTGCCCTTCAGAGATTTACAGCTTACCCTCGAGATCTCACGTTGCTCATTTCTGAAGTGCTAGTTTTCCAAACTGAATTTATCACTAAGAAACAGCTGAGGTTTCATGGATTAGACTCAAATCATCCACCCTGAGAGATAGAGCAGAAAGGGGGGTGCTGGCATGGGCTGAATTTCTTCCCTTGTGGAGCAAGTGTGGAGCAGGAGCCATGAAGGGGGGTCCAAGTCCTCTCCTGTGCCTGAGGCTGGACACTGCCTCTTATCCATGCTGCAGCGTTATCACCCAACTCCTTTCCTGTAAGTGGCCTTCTCCTGGATGTGGTGTCTTACTTCATCACCGTGGGCAAGTTGTAAAGCTTCCCATTCCTGTTAGCAGTTGCGCTGTCTCCTGGTGTGTTGACTTCAGGTCTAGCTGGTGGAATATTGTGGCCACTCGCTGTGAGGGTTTCCTGGCTGGAGTCATGCCATGGGGGTATCATGTTCAAAAGCTGTAATTTACCTTCTGATGGGATGCTCTTTTAAACTGCTCCAGTTCCCCTGTGTATTTTTACAGTACATAAAAACCTATTAGAGCCCTGGTGTGCATTTGGAGTCTTTTACGCTATGATCATGTAGTATTCAGGGTATTGTTGAACTCTTGGGAGAGGCACTGGTTTGCTGTGCTGCGGCCACAGCTGCTTGTGTGCCCTTAGGGACAAGATACACTCTGCCTCTGTGGGTCTTATTGCCTGCTGCTGCCTGTGTGGGGCAGCTTTTCCAGTCAGGGACCAAGCTGGTGTTTGTGTGAGCCTTGCATGGGGCACAGATGTGGAGAAACGGGCTCTTGATTTTTGTGGAAAGGATGCTTTGAATGAAATAGCAAAAGGGAAGGGAAGAGGGAAATCTAAGTCACTGAGATAATTTTTGGAACTGTCTGCCCCACTGTGAGATTTTGCTGAGTGATTTGAGAAGTGACATTCAGCACAGCTTATCAGCTTAGCTTAGTTAGGAGGAACAAGAAATTAGAGAGTGATGGAGGCCAACCTTCAGAGACCAGCTTTGTCAGAGGAGGCAGCTGCCAAGCAGAGCTTTACATGACTTGTGTGCAGTGGAGCAAGGCTGTGGAAATCCTTACAGCTCCAACTTTGAGTAGTTTGCTGCAGATAAACAAATATACAACCCTCTGCCAGCCACGTCCATCCTCTCTCATAGGTGCATGTGTCTGCAGGCACATCCACACAGCCTCTTGGAAAGCACATCCATATCTCAACTTTCCCACCTGAGGTAGTTCCAAACCTGCTCCAGAAAGATAAATGGGGAGGGTGGATAAACCACTGCTGTGATTGCTCCCCATCTGGGCTTAGTCTTTGCTGTGTTAATTAGGGAGATAGAGGTGTCCAAGCCGAAAGCTGCCCAGCATTTGTGATGGTAGAGTCAGGAGGTGAGTGCAAGCAGTCACAGCACCCCTGCAAAGGGAATATTGTACCCAGCTTGATCAGCCCTCAGGTTTATGGGGCTGCATTCTTTCTGTAGGGTGTGCCTGTTGTCTTTCCCATTGCTCTCACTCTGTCAGTGCAAACTGTGAAACCTGCTGTGGGTGTTCAGTAGGTATCAAATGATACTGAATCTGCTCTTTTTATGGTTAAAAATCCAGGGCCACTCTCCTCTAGAAAAAATCCAGGGTAGCCAACAGAGTTATGCCAGCAACATATTTGGCATGGCAGGATGATTGTAAAATCTGTGCTTCCCTGTGAAGAAACCCTTGACACCTCATTTCACCAAAGCCTTTGGAGGGTGATGCAGCTTCTTCCCACAAATGCTAGCTGATCAGCTGGGATACTAAAAACAGTGAGGCCATCCACTGCTAATTATAAAGCTGTTTCAGCCAGGCCAGTAAAAGATGATGTTTTATCTACTCTTTGCTATCAAAACTCACTGTATTTGCATGAATTGAAAACAATTTCTATCCTATAGGCACTTACACTGAATGTGATAGTGTTTGAACTACAGCTCCCAGAGTATTCAACATAAGCATTGGTCTCAAAATTAAAAAAACCCACCTAAACCCAAAACAAAACATCAATAAAAAAAACCCTCAAACTCCACAGTAGCAGAGTAATAATCAGTTAACATTTCAATGCTTAATGCTTCTGCTGTGGTACTTAATCGATAATTGAAATCACAAGCAATATGTAGTGCTTGAAATTCATGCAGTTAATTTTATTGCTAGCACTTGTAATTTGAAAGCAATTCTGAAATCAATATCAATGTCACTTTTTTTGCATGGAACAGGAAAGCCTGGAGTAGGTTCAGCCACAAACAGTTCAGTATTTATGTGGGAACCACTGTTCAGTGAGAGATCAGGATTAATTCTACCTAGTTTTTTCCTCAGCTATAAATAATATCTTCCCCACACTGTCTGGGTGCATTTAGTGTTTGGAAGTTGCTTGAGTTTGTATTTCTCAAAGGCTTCAGATGCTTCTCTCAAGTTTGCACGCTGTCCCACAAGCTGCTCTGAGTGCTGTGGGGCAGTGGTAGAGGGGAGAAGCCAGGAGAAGGTTACAGAACTTCTCCTTGCCTAAATCCTGCTCCTTCACAGTGAAACACGCTCCTGCACTGCTTTCTAAGCTCCAGATCCCCACTGCTGCAGGCTCCAAAAGAGATGTTAATTGAGGCAGAAGTGTGCTGGGGTGATTTGTACCTCCGTGTCTTCCTGATGAGCTCATTGGGAATGGGCTCCTCTGGGGCTTGTTGGGGGCTGCAGTGAAGAAAAAGTACAAGGACTTAAGCTGGAAAAGCATTGCACTGCTCTGGTTTTGCTTCAGGGCACTGAAGCTTCTGTAACGCAGTTTGCAGACAAGCCAAGAAGCTGACTGGGATGGTTGGATCCTTCAGAGATGTCTGTTTGTGCTGCAGAAAACTTGGTCTGAATTAATGCCTTGGGCCTCACTGGGGTTGGGGAGGCTCTGTGGGCAGTCCTGGTGGACTTCTCTGAGGAGATGTAGGAGACCTGGAAAGGCAGTCGTGGTGCAGAGAGTTGAAGGGGTTGTTTTGTGTGTCTTGCAAATACATACTTCAACAGGAAAAATGGCCTGACTCTGGCTTTAGAACTTGAGTTTTGGGAGAGTCCAGGCAGTTTTGTAACATCCCACCTTCTTTCGGTTCCCAAACTGCTGTAGCTTGGCAAAAAGTGCCAAAACAAACTCCTAAGCATTGAATCCAAAGGTGAGTCTTAGGGGTTGCCATTGTAAATCTTGGTTTTCTGTGTTTTTGGCTGGAGGATCTTCATCCTCATCACCTGAAGCAGGTCAGATGTGAGATGGCTTCTGAGCCAGCCCTCCTTAGATGTCAGGGTGCAAGAGTTGGCAGCTTGGATACTTTCCATGTGCTTGCCTGTGCTTCTCCTGTTCCAATACAACTGTGTTTTTGGACACAGCAATGAATGTCACTTATTTTGCAGACTGCCTTTGTGGTGCTGAAGTTCAAAGGTTCCTTTTGATGCAAAAATCTGAAATGACTCATGCCGTGATCAAGAGCTTGAACCCTATTTGTGTGCCTGCAGTGTAAGCAGAGAGAGCAGTGTGGGCCCTTCCCCCTTGAGCAGGGATTGGGACCAAAAGCTGCCATCCAGGCTGTCTAGCTGCTTATTCAAACTGGCATCCTCTTGATCTCTGTGGGAGTGCTGACAAGTGTAAGAGCAATGGTTTCTCTATAGGAAAAACACCCAAGTAAGCTAACTTTAGAAATAACAGTGTGCTGATTGTTTTCCAAAATAGTTTTGCTGTGTAACTTCCAGTGGCTGACAGAACTTGTAGGGGGTTATTTAAGTAAGAAATATTCTTTTTTTACCTTCAGTCCTAGCCTTTAATTTATCAAGCTAATTAACTGATCTTACCCAGGGACACTTTGTTCCTATGCAATGCCCTTCCCCATCTGAGCCAAGGGAAGACATCTGCACACAAAGGGTGTGTTATTCCCATCCTGTAAATTGTATGCAAGTAGGATGGTGCTTTCTCATTCGTTTGACTTCATTTTTATCTTTCTCGCTTCACCCTGAGCTCAGCTGAAGTACATCAGAGGTTCTGCACCTAATTAACATGATTACAGCTGTCTGCATCAGGTTGGGAGATTGAGTTAGAAGCCGTCAAGATCCCAATATACTGGAGTCTTATTACTGAGTCTCCAGTGCAGCCACATCTAATGAAATTCAAACTGATCAGGTTAAATTAGATTAGCTAATGGGATTCTCATCTTCTCGGTTTAATGTAATTCTGAACAGTGACTCTTTACTTCCAAAATAAGTGTTTCTTTGAGTTGGACTTGACCTGACCCTGCAGGGCTCAACTCCTGGGATGTCTGAGCAGTTGATGTCCAGAATCGGAACTCTGGACTTGGTTGGGTGGTGGCTTTTGGGGGACCTTGTTCTATGGGATTTGGAAGTGACTTGGTGCTGGGAGACAATAGGAGGCTGTACAGTGTGCTTTCTTGGTGTTCGTGAGGTGGCCCCAAGGGACTTGGATGGTGTGTCCCTCCTGCCCTAAGTGGCTGCAGCTGGGATAGAAGTACAGAGCAACTGCCTGTGCCACAGCTACTGTTACCTCAGTGCAGAGGCAGAATGCCTAGAAGAAATAGTGCAACAGGCTTTGAAATGTTTGTTTTGTGCTATTAGCAACTCAATCCCTTGTGCTGGTACTCAGAAGGAGGAGGAATGGAACAGGCACCTGATAGGTAGCTCCAGTGATTGCTCTGCTGGGTTGATGCTCTTATTCCAAAGTAGATGAATTTCTGGAAGTATAGTAGGACTTGTTTCTTTGGCACATTAGTGGGGAGAGGATATTGTGAAATATTCAGTTTTTTATAGCAGCAGTGTCTTGCACAGTTCCTTAGCAATCCCCAGCACAGGCAGCAAAAATAGCAGTGCCAAAGTGAGTTAAAGCAGCCTTTAAAGCTTAATAGGGAGCTGCAAAGTTGTGCCGAACTCGGCAAAGCTGCTGAAGTGTCTTTGCTGATTACAAAAAGAGGTCACGGCAAGGAAACAGGCAAGATACAATGGAAGGTCTTTGCCTGCCTGTCACTGGCTTGGTGTGACAGCCTGTGCTGGTGGAAGGTGCAGAGACTGGAGATTCACTAGGGCTGTCAGGGTACTAATGCCTTCTAGGGGCTGGCTGTGCTGAGTGAGGGTCCCTGGTGCAAGGCTGCTGCTAATCCTAGAGTGACATGTGTTGGTGGAGGGTCACTGTATTTGCTTGGTGAAAATGGTAAAAGCTGCCTCTCTGTTTTCTTAAAGACCAAATAGTGTGAGTATGAAAGGATTCATGTCCTGGTACCCTCTTACCAGCAAAGAGCCAGGGAGGCAGGCAACTGGTGGGTCACTTGGATGTAGGGTTAAAAAAAAAGATATTTGCCGTATTTTTCTGTCTCTACAGAAGCTGCTTCAGTCTTTGAACTCTGTCAGCACGGCACCTTTGGCAAGTACTAAATTCACTTAATTTGTGATGGTGTTGTGAGTGTGATCACTTGGTGTCACTGGCTCTGACAGCATGAGGGCTTTTGAGGGGCGATTAGGGCTGCGTGCTGTGTTTGACTCAGATAACCTTTGTTTGCCTTCTGAACACCAGGCACTTTTCCTGACTGAGTGGTGTCTGCAGCAGCACACCAGTGTCCATACCGTGCTGTTGTGATCAGAGTCCCACCGTGATAAGATTTGATCAAGCATTTGATTCTTTTCCCCATCTTCCAAACTGGACAAGTTTTGGTTAGAAGAAAAGTAACTTTAGGCCATACAGGGACACTCCTAAGGGCTTTAAATCTCATCTCCAGGTGGTATTTATTTGGTAGCATCTGCTGGTAAAAATGGAGGTCTCTGAACAAAAGCAGGTGTCCTCAATCCAATTTTCTTTTGTATGGCTCTCCTTGCTGAGACACCTGTGCTGTGTCCCTTGTGGTGTTTGTGGTTTGGCAGTTACATTGTCCCTGTGTGCAACCGCCCACCCACACACCCAGGCTCAACCACCGTGTTCAAGGCATGATACCCTTTTGCTGGTTATAGAGGGCTGCTGGGACTGGAAGCAGTTATTCATAGCAGCACCCCTCACTCCTTCCTTAATACACACTTCCTGTTAGCTGCAAATCCTGTTGCCAGTACAAAAATTGTTTTCATTGCTTCACTGGGAGTAGTGAGGTTAACGTCTTGAGCAGCAGCTAAAATGGACATGAGCAAATAGCACAATAGCTTAATCCCCTGCAAATTACTCTTTTCAGTATAGACTTACGCTTCCTTTTTATCTCCCCCTCACTTTTCTTTTAAAGGGCAGCATTATGTTTTATTTACATCTGAGCCCAGGACATGTAGTTTGCTGCTCCGGTATGTAGTCGCAGAATAATCCTCTAGATACTCTTCTTTGAAAGGGAATGTCCTGGCTAGAGGGTTGTGAGACCTCAGCAATGCAGGTTGAGGCAGTCCAACCACATCGTCTCATCTTCCCTAAATGTGGCCCATCGGAAATGAGGTCCCTCAGTGGAGTAACAGCTCTCCAGTCCTGCCTGCAGTGGAGCTGGGAGCAAGTTCAAGTTGTCATTGCAGAGATGAGCAGCTTCCAGTGTACATAAATATCCAACCCTTCTCTGTTGATTCTATCACTTTCCCTATAAACAGACGAACAGTCATTTTCCAAGTGAGCCATCTGGGTTTGACAGATGTCTCCAGCTTTTTCTGGGCCCATTGTTAAATGAGAAAAAGGGAGGGAATATTCTGAATTGTAGGAAATAGCTTCTGATGGCAGTCTGCAATTTCATGGGCTGGGAGATGAACTGTCCTTCTTTCCCTCAATTCCCATCAGCTCCATTGATTGTAATATGCATTTGCAGCCGGGGAAAGATCACTTCTGGTGGGAAGTGCTGGAATTGCCACTTTTTGGGGAAGGAAGTTTAGGTGTACTTTTACCCTTGATGCAGAGCTAGTGGCCTTTTTGTACTGCTGAGAGATGTAACACTGGTTTCTGAAGGAGTATGAGTGAGGTCATACAGCTTTCATCTGGTATGTAATTCCCATACTTTGCAATTTATCCATCCTGATCCCAAACCTTTGCAGACAGTGGTACAAGGTAAAGGCTCCCTCCTCTCTGCTTGAAAGCCATGTGTATTTGCACACTCTTAAAGCCTTTTTGAATCATGATATTTGCTTTCTAACGTAGAAAGATCCCTGTGTCTGATAATTTCTGACAAATTGTGAAGTTAGTAAAGTTGATATTATGGCTAAATACCAAAATCAAATATCAACATTATTCTATATTTACTTTTCCTTTTTTTTCCTTTTGGATTTTTTTGTTGATGAAAATGTGAAATACATCAGCTTTCTGAAAGTGATGATATTAAAAATAGAAGAGGAGATGTGTATGAAGTGCTTTCTATGCTAAAGGTCATGCATTAAAAGTGAATTTCAAAGAATTCATTCAGATGAGAGGCTGTGATGAGACTCTTTTGATTCTCCTTTCTAATGTGTGTGGGGGTGAAGTTTCAAGCTCTCACTTTAACACACACACAAGTTTTGCTCTGCTTGAAGTTTTCTGCCATCCTCATGGTTCTGCTGTTGGTGGTTGTGAGGCGTCTGGCACAGAAGACAATGTTTGGAATTGCGGGTGTGCAGTCAGGTGCCGAATGCGAACATACAAATTGTCACAGTGCTTCAGTGAGAGCAAAGTCAGAAGGGCACATTTAGGACAACTTTGCTAAAAATGTAGTTTTTATAGTTGTTTTTAAACTTCATGCAATTAGCTGAAAAGAGGAGGAGAGAAGCAGGGGGAGCACTGTAATTACTCAATGCTGCATCTGTGGCAGCATAGGGGGTGGGGAACTGCCAAAGATAGATGCTTGGTAAAGAAATCTGTCAATACTGGAAACCTCATTTCCTCCTCTGCATTATCTTCCCCAAGGGAGGCAGTAAATGGTGATACTACATAACCCTTGTGTTGGTTCACTGTACCAACTTTCCACAGACCAGCAATTACCAAATTACAATCTGCAGACAATCAGTGATACAGAATGTTATGGAAAAGAATTCATGTGACAATACTGTCATTGTTAAATTTTCACTTATGAGATAAATGATGACATGCCTGCTCCTTAAACATGTGGTTGTACATGAGAAACATTAACAGTTGTTTGGTGGTGCAGGAATTTTGGTAGCTCTCTTTTGTCTCAGAGGGGTAATGTTTGCTGAGATCTTGTGGCCTTTGTCAACAGTACAACCTCTGAAGTCCTTGGGTTTGGGTTGCTCTTTGAGAGACACAAAAATGACACAGCTCGTGGGATTCAACTCTGACCTCTGGATGCTTGTCTGCCTGTTGGAGGATGTGTGTGATAAGTCTTTGATATATAGATTTGTCTGAAGACTGCAGCTGTGCCTTCAGATCTGAGCTGCCAAACCACCCATCCCTGTCCTGTGTTTATGTTAGAGAAGAGTGTTTCCACTTTATCAGCTTTAGATGTGTTCTTAATACAAAGGTGTCTGCCCTGCATTGTAAACACTTCTAAAAAGATTTTGTCCCTTCTGTGTATCACATAGTTCAGTGTTTTCTTGCAAATTGTTCTGGAATCGAGCTTACGTTCATGCTTTTAGGTGACTCCAGGGAAAAATAGTAATTTCTACAGAAGGATTTGATGGTACAGTAATTGTAAGGGATACATAGGCAAGAAAGAAACAAAGTGGCCAGCATTTTGTGTCAATAGAAGTTTTCTCATGTTAAAAAAAGAAATCTGTTCAAACATAATTTGAGTTTAAGTAAGGTGGGATTCAGGGCATGCACAGAGCTTTAAGTGCTTTTCCCCATCCACTGCCACTTCTGTGGTGTGTGGTATCCCTGGGCCATTTCTGTTGGAGCAGCAGAAGTATCAGTTTACTTTGTGTGGCCCTGGTGAGCTACCACAGCTCTGTGAGGTGTGGGAAAGCTCTGGCTCTTTCCCTCCTTTCCCTGCTGGATTCTGTCCTGGAACTGTGTTGTCAGCACTGGGCTCTTCCTGTGACTTCTCCTCTCCTACAGTCCCTTCTCTCTCCAGCCCCGCTGCTCTGCGTCTTTTCTTTTTATGTGTTCTCTGATGGCAGGGGAATGATCCTGAACTGCTTTTTCCTACCAAGGACAGAGGATCTCAGCCTAGGACATTTCCAGAATTGGCAGTCCACCTCCAAGAGCTGAGCCCAAAGAGGGTTTCAGGGATGTACTGACCTGCACGTGGTCTTGGATTGGGACGAAACGGGTAAACCTGCTGGGAAACATTAAAATGTTGTGGAGTCAAAGCTTCAGTACCTGAACTGGAAGGTGTAGAGTCTAATGCTGAATAGCATGAGTGGTATCTGCTGCTTGATTCTGCTGCCAAGATCAGCTTGCTGGAGGTGCTTGAAAGCAGGACCTTCACTGGCTGTGCTAAAGAAGTGGAGGTCAATGTGAAGTTTGGGATTTCCAGTGGCCTCCATGAAAATTACGTACTTAGGTCACTGTAAATGGTGGCATTTTGTTCCCTTAGGATACTTGGGAAGTCCTAGCCTGCAAAAGCGAATTGATTACAGCTTTGTGAAGAGAAGTGTGATAAAGGGGTTTAAAAAGCTCAGCAAGGGATGTGAAGTAGAGTGAGGCCTCTGTAGAAAAGGATCTGTGTACTTAGGAGCTGAAATGCTGTCTGAATCAGCAGCTGGATGAATTGGATTTGTTTCAGGGGTCAGTGCCCAAATAAATATTTGCAGTAAGACATTCACCAGCCTTTATTAAACCTAGACTGAGGCCAGCCCATACTCTGAGGCAGCAAAGGAAAGACTCAAGAAAAAAGGTTTGCATTAGCATTGATAGTTACATTTGGGAAAGGGTTTTTTTGGTCTTACATAAAGGGAAGACAGGTCCAGGAGGTGTTTGTGAGATGACAAAAGAGGCACCTGGGACATCACTTTTCCTTTTGCATGAATTTTTAAAACACCTGAAGGTAGAAAAGCTTTGCCCTCCGTAGTGTCCCATGAAACTCAGAATTTGCTTTTAAGTGAAAAGACAGCTGCAAACACATAGAGAGGCAGAGGGCAAAACACTGCTTTGAAGGAGTTAACAGTGTGTGGAACAGAGCACTCTGTTGATAAAGCCTGCTTGGTTTTTTTAAAATACATTTATCAAGGTTCCTCACAGAAGATGTTTAAGGAAATGAAGCAGTGGGGAAAAAGAGGGGGAAGGTCTTTACTTAGAAAAATAGTTAGTGGAATTAAAAATGAGTTTTCCTGGTGGAGGGAAGTCACCAGCAGAACACTGCAAGGTCTCATGCTGAGACCTTTTATCTTGCAAATATGAGTCAGACTTGAAAAAGGAACAAAGAAAATAAATAAGCTTTGTTAGCACAGGAAACTATTTGGGGTAGTAAAGACAGGAAAAGTGTGAAGATGTGCAGAAGGATGTTCAGAAACAGAATGATGGGATAATAAAATGACAGATAAATTTCAGGGTAGGAATATGTGACCTGATGCACATGAAAGTAATTCTGCATGTACACAGGGCGATGAGCTGTGAGACACCAACAGGCTCCAGGGGCTTGAGGGTTCTGGGTTATAAAGCAGAGCTCTGTGGTAGTATTGGCACAATGCTCAGCAGTGATCAAAACCAAATTGAACATTAGAAGTTATTAGCAAAGGCAGTGGGAAGAAAACACACTGCAGCTGTGTAGGGTTGTGGTTGCACTGCCTCCTACTCTTTATGTCGTGGCTCTGGAACAAACCAGAACTGGAAAGAGGCTCAGAGCAGGGTTAAATCAGAGAGACAGGGTAGTTTTTGTATCAAGGGTTTTCAAGAAGACCAGGATTCCTTAGACCGAGAGAGAGATGGCTAAGGTGAACTACAGCAGCAGTCTGTAAAAACCTTCAGAGAGTGAACAGAAGTAGGGAGTGATTTCTAGTGCTGGGGGGGCATCAGATGAAGGGTGAGACTGCAAGTTTTGCTTGCAAGGAGGAGTGTAGACCAAGGTGTGTAGTTGTAGCAATGCATGTAAAATGAAATGCTAATTACGGGTGCTGTGGCCTTTCTGTAAATGTCTGGGAAGCCTTTAATGAAAGGTTAATTGGGTGGTGGATCAGCAGAGAGGTGTCCAGGGATAGAAAAGGGTGAGTGCATGACTGGAGACAGATTGATTTTTATTTCTGTGTACCATGGCAGGGTGGGAATTCCTGCTGATCCCTGCCTGGTGTGTACTGCCATTGCAATGCTGCTGTTCAGCCCATGGCTGTCCTGCTGTCCTGGTGTCAGAGCCCTTGGCAACATGTGCTGTTCCTTTGGCTTGGTTTGAGACTGGGACTTCAGCCCAGTGCAGCACCTAGGTCTTGGGAGAAGCATTCCCTGGGAGATGTGGGTGTCTCACAGACCCACCTTGTTGTGGGAACACATGTGATGCTGAGTTTTGTCCCCGTTAACCTTGCTGAGACCTGGTCAGAGTGGGTTGGGAAGCAGTGGCTGCACTGGCTTTGCTTCTCATCACCACCCATGTCACTGCATGCTGACACTGAATAAGTAAAGTAGATGATATATTGTGCTTGGAAGTCTATCTGGGTTTTATCTCTGTTAATAAAAAGATAAAGGAAGCTCTGGAAAGGGGAACAACTTTCAAATTAGTTTTCAAACTAAGCAGATATCTTGAAGATCTAAGTGGTTGCATCAAGCTGCAATGTTTTCCCTTGCTCAGGGCAAGAGCTACCTTGTGAGAATGGAGTGTTTCTGGGATCTGAGTGCCTGCCAACAGTAGGGCTGCAGACCGTGTCAGGCATTTTTTTGAAGTGTCCTGTATTTCCAATATAATTGGCAGCATTTTGTGAGTTACCCCTGAAGTTCCCACAGTAATTTTGTGTTACTCAGCTATACCCTGTGCACACTATTTTGTCTCTTGCTCAGTCTCTGGCCTCCCAGCTCCCTGGGTTTACTGTGGACATCTCCCTTTTACCTGAGTGTGTAATTATTCACATGACCATATGCTGTCCTGTCTCTTGGTGCCATGTGACATCTGTACAGGTTGGTTCATGGCCCTCTTACCGGAGGGTTGGCTTTGGCATGTGGGGCCATGGCCAATATAATGCTCTGTTAGGTGCCCCAGGAGCAGGTTTGCTGTCTCTACCATGGACTGGAGTCTTGCCAATGAGGATCAGGTAGAGTTGGATTGGGTCAAAACTGGCCAGGTAGATGCCAGGTCTTGTTTAGAAAATCCTGCTGGGTGTTTTGTTGGCATCTGGGCACATTAGAGGCATCTGCATTGATTCTTGTATGTTGCTAAGGACATATGGCTGCCCTGAAAATAAATTAGTATTTTAATGAGCAATGTTAATGGTCTAAACATTAGACTAAATGAATGTTCTGGCCTTGAACAAGGCTGAGACTAGAACTGCTCTCCCATTAGGCTTAAGCACTTTGGATTTACTCCTTACTGCTGTTAACTTCCTCATCCCCCAGAATTACTTTGGTGATGTGGGAAGGGGAGGGCAAGAGGACTTGAACAGTGCTTTTGTGACACTCTTTTTTTGGAATATCAACCCTTTTTAGATGCTAAATTGCTTTTAAATGCATGACCCCTATTCAGACTCAAATCTACCACTTTTAGTTGATTGCCTCAATTTTTCTGGCCTTGAAAATTTAGATAATCTTAAATACTAGTGTCCATTAGAAATGCACGTGTCATTCCCTACTCTCATTTATTAGCTTCCGTAAGGTCCTGGTGTTAGCTTGGTCTGGCAAAAAAGGCTTTCCAAGGAGTAGTTGGGGTAGCTGGTGGGAGCATTGTGGTTACAACACTCCCAAAGTAAGTTGACTTCTGCCTTCTGAGAACCACAGTGTAAGTTTGTTTGTCAGGCCAAATTTGTAAAACAAAAAAAATTTCCTTCTAATTGTTCAAAAGCTTGTCTGCTATTGGCTTTTTCTGAATTATTCTAATGAAAAAAAAATGTAATGGGGAAAATAAGCTGATAATTGTGGGCTGAAAAAATTCTCCCTAAATCTGAGAACTAATAAATCTAGAGTTGACAAAAGAGTTGAGGTAAATAGGATTTGCAATATCTTGCAATAACTCATTGGCCTGGTGATGTGTACGGAATACTGCAAAGGAAGATATTTAACAATATGCTCTTACGTGCTTCAAGGGGCATTTGCACCAGCAAAGTCGTGTTCTCTCTTCTGTGCTGCTGCTTGTGGACCAGCAGTGTTTCCTAAAACAAAACCTACATATGTTAGAAAAGGTCACAAATGTCCTGGATTTTCCTAAGGTCTCTGCTTTGAAGGAAAAGCCATGGAAAATTGCATGATATGTACATTTGTGCCCTTTTTTTTCCAATGTTCCCCTAATTCCCTGATGGGCAGCCAAAGTGAAGTCCCTCCTGGTACAGGCAGGTGACAGTGAGCAGGATGAACCTTGATGAGTGTTACTGAGAAGGTTTGAGCCACCTTGTTCCTGTGGAGGTCTGCATGCTCTGTGTCGTCCCGAGGCTCCTGGATTGCAGACTGGAAGGGCTCCCACCGCTCTCCTGCAGCTCCGAGTGTGTGGATGGGGCTGTGCTGTCCTACAGGCTGCAGTGGGCCCCTCTGTGTGTTTAAAAGCATGTTTCTTGTTATCAACACCAGCACAGTTTCATGAGCTGGCACTATTAGCATGTGTGTTTCCTCCTCATACTGTGCAAGAATAATTATCCTCTCACAGCAGCGTGAGTGTTTCTGTTCCCTCTGATTTATGGAGGCAAAGAACTCGTTTGAGAGGATGAGTCAGAAGTAATTGAGCTCTGGGGGGCTGTAACTCATGGCTTTTCCTCTCTTTAGTTTTTGCCCTGCACTGTACCTCATGGTTACCAGTGCTTTGGCCTTCCAGGGAACACTCATTACAGCTTAGAAGTGAGCTTGGGTCTTGATTTACATTCAGAAACCAACCTGATTCTGTAAATCAAGAATGTGACGCGGTGATAATCTTTTAAGCTTTGTAATATTATCATAAATATAATATGATTCATGGTTGGCTATTCCCAAACACTTGGCACCTTGTACAGAATGCAGGATGGGTGCAGGAGCTGTTCTGCAGGGACACTCACGTGCAGCTGCTGCTGGGGGGAGGCGGTTTGGCAGCTCTTGAGTCGCTGGGAGCAGTGCTGGGTTCGGGTGCAGAGCATGAGTTAGAGGATTACTAGGTATAACTGAAGCTCCTGGAAAGACATAGAGACATTTAGAGTCCAGAAAAACCTCTAAGGAACGGCTTATTCTGCTTCAGGAGAACCCAAAATCACGTGTGTCAGTTCACGTGTGGGTACGATGGTGTCGCTTGAGTGAGTCGTGCAGACAGACCCTAAGTGAGTGGGGATTGATGCCATGGGCTGGGGCAAAGGTGGGTACAGAGCCCTTCTTTGCTGAACTGGCGTAGGCAATAGATGGGCAGCAGATGCATTTTGCATCTTGCTGGTAAAGGTCTGTGGGGTTGACTTCCACATGATGTTTTGAGAAGGCTTTTGAGTCCTATGGTGGGTAAGCACCAGAGCAACATGAAAGACCTGTGGTGGGGTGAGCTGCTGGCTGACCAGCTGGCAGCAAGGAAAGGCATTTTTATTACCCTCTTGAAATAACTCCAGTCCTGTTGTGGTGGTGAGCAAGACACTGGTGCTCATAGGGGTCTCAATCTCACAGGCAGGGTTTGAGCTGAGGAGCTGAATAATTTCCCCTACCTTTCTAAAAGGGAATGGCAGAAAGTCAGTGGCAACCATATGGAAGCCTTGGGCACTGTAATTCAGGATGGGATGTCTGCCTTTTTGCTGGTTTGGTATCTCCTTCTTGTGTGTAAGTATTTCTAGTTTTAGTTCAAAACTTCTCCTGCTGAAGCTCTCTGGTGACAGGAGACAGTGAGATGGCTCCCGAGGTGCCCTGTTCCCCTGTGATTTTGCACAACTCCTTTGCCGGTAGTGAAACGGCTGCTGGATTCAGCCACCGGCCTCTCCCAACTTGGGACTGACTGATAAACTTGCGTACGAGCTGCAGTGACGGATGACTTTGCTCTCACATTTCCATTTCTATTTACAGTTTAATTTATCCCTCCCTCTGTTGAGTGCTTCTTGAGAACACTTCAGTGGCTTTTTCCTTCAAGTGTAGCAAAACTAAACAAAAAAAGCCTCATGTTCTTTGTTGAAGTGAATAACTCACTATTATGACTGATAATGGTGAAACTGGTTTATAATCTATCTCAACAGTGATGTACCTAATTAAAAACAAAGGCAGACTCTGAGTCCTCTACAGATCTGATTGCTTTGAACAGCAGATGATCTCTAGGGAACTTGGGGTGGGAGCTCTAGTTCTGAGGGCACTGTGAAGCAGGAAGCTGAATGCATTGTAAGAAGTAATAATGAAAACTAAGGTGATAGATCAACAGTTCATTGATTTATGTGCCTTTGATGGGTAGAACTGTCTGTTGCAAATGGGCTTTGCTAGCTTTTAGCCAGTAATCTCTTGGTTCTTCCCCCCTGCTTACTTCTGCTAAACAGACTGCACTGTCTCAGAATTAATCCCATTAGTTAATTACAATCTTATCTTCTCTTTGTCTTCTTTAGTCTGTGGTTCCAAACCATGAATAGTGGCATGGATGGCATAGAATTTGGGTTTTTTTTTGTGCTGTGGTCAACTCATATTTGCTATGTGGATGCTTGTGGGGATTAAACTGAAAATGCAAGTGTTGTGGACTCTTAAGATGTATTTTTCTCAGGTGCATCCACTTATGCTGTTTGTCTGCAAGGAGAGTAAATGAAAAATGGAAAACATGATGCAAATCTGGTTAGAGCTAAAACCTAAGAAATGCACAAATCAGCACTTGTGGTGAAGCTGCCATCCTTCCTCAGATACACTTTTCAAAGTGAATTTTCCTGGGAAGGTACTCCAGGTTTGCCACGTACACATGTTCTGTCTCTAATGTGCTATTCCAGTGATGTAAATGCATCCAGGTGCTTGTTGTTGCAAAGCCCTTCTTATGGGTGAAGGTGATGTCTGGTGCTTTTCCCCCAGAGCAATCAAAAGATGGATCTGTCTGTCCATCTACCTGATGGCCTCCTTCACTGTCCAGTCTGACCTCTAAAACCGTGCAGTGTCCTGCCATCTACAGCTTTCACAGAGGGAAGAAGTTGTTTCTCTGTTGCAGATAAAGGCTGGTAGTGGCTTATTTCCAGTCATGTTAAATATTGGGAAGCGATTGAAACCCAAATTCTCTGACCACTGGGCTGTCCTTTATCTCTGAGCTGGATTGCTCCATGGATAGTTTTGTAAATGCACAGGTTGGTCACTCAGAAGCACTTTTTCTGCCACAGATGGAAATACATTCCTATTTCTCTGTCACTTTGCAGCTGGTGTGCTCAAGGCATCAGGATCCTAGAATCAGAGAATATCTCAAATTGGAAGGGACCCATAAGAATCATCAAGTCCCACTCCCTGCTCTTCACATCCAACAATCACTGTGTTAATCAGGGCTTATTTTGTACTTTGCTGCTTTGAACACAAACATCCCAAAATGGCCTGAAGATGCATGGTTGAGTAGTCATGTGAAACAACTCTAGCCTTTCAATAAATCCAAAATACAGGTGGCTGCTAAAAATGGTGTTGCCTGGAAAAGTCTTGAGCCCATTTGATTTACTAAAGGCAGTTACTGCTATCAGACATCTTTGTGGCTTATGTCAAGGGACTTTGAAGGTTGCTAGTAGATTGCAAGTAAGAGATTAATTTCTTATTACAGGACAATAAGGTTGGTCCCAAGCTACTAGTAAATCATGTTGGTTAGCAAGAGGAGTAGAGGAGGTGCAGCAGAAGGCATGGAAGCAGTTTTTGCTGTGTCTCAGCCTGGAAGGCAGTGTTACAATTCAGATGGCAGAGTATAAGATACCAGATTGATTTGAATGTGTTGCAATCCTGTGGTGCCAGGAGTTTGTGTCCCCAGGGGATTAGTACTGAACAGCCCCATCTCCGAGCCAGACTTTGGAATCAGAAGGTATGCAGAAGCCTCTCCTCCACAAATCCACAGAGACAGGCTGGGTCCTTCAAGTAAATGGATTGCTTGCAGCTTTCAGTGAAAACCTCGTGCTGTTTTTGATGGCACTGCTGGATAGAAGTGTTCTCATTGCCATCGGCATCACCTCATTAATACTGCATCACTCCCCTGTGACAAGGGTTTGAGGATGATTTAAGTGTCTTTGTATTGTCTGTTTGGAGGAGGTGTGAGAATTGCAAGGGAAGCTGTGTCAGGCACATGGAACTGGTGCAGGACAGGCTGGGGTGGTGTGTTGGGGACTTGCAGAGGTGGGGACGGGCATTGAGGGACAGGCAGCATGGCCTGGGACATTCAGCTGCAAGGGCTACAGGCAGGACAGGCAGCTTCCTTGCCTCTGAGGTAAGTTGCTCTGGGAGATGCTGCTGGACCATGGAGACACCCTAGTGCATGCCATCAGTTTTTGTTGAAACAGTGGAATCTCTCTTGTCCAAATTTATGTGGCTGCATGGACAGCGAAGATCTGGGGTCTGCCCATTGTCACTGTGGGGACAAGCAGCTGCAGAGCCCCTGCCTCCTAGCCCCAAGGTAGGGACTAAAGGAGAGGTAAAGTGGCCTCCCTTTAGCCTGCGAAGGGAAAGTCCATGGGAACACCCCTTCTCCTGTCAGTGAGGACCACACTTTCTTAGTTTTCTTAGGAGTGGATGGCTATGCTTGTGCTTTTCCAGGAGCTGCTGTTAGCACAGTGCAAAAATCCCTCATGCTTGTTGAATCACAGGGGCTGTGAGGAAACTGATGTTTTGTTAAGCTTGTCTGACTTGTCCTAGACCTTCTTGATTCCCCATCCCCTTGGCAATCTACTGGTTTATGTGTGTGCCTCTGGCTTTGCTGTAAAAGGGGGCTGATATTGCTTGCTGCTGGGCTAGGAGTGGCAGTGAGATGCCATCAGGGCTTATGTACCACCAGAGCCAGTCCTTAAGTGAGGCAGGTCCTAAGAAAACAAACCCTGCTCTCTGCAATCCCATGTGGGACTAATTTTCTCTCTGAAAAAGCCTCTTCTGAAATGAGAATGCCCTGTCACTAATGAGTGCATCAAAGAACATCAGGGGGCACATGAAAGCAGCACAGCATTTTTTAAATCTATGCATTGCTAGGGTAGGGCAGAGAAGGTCTTTTTAATTTAATTTTTAATTTTGCTGATAAAGATACAGACTATGGATGCAAATGCTCTTTCAGCTGATGACATTTGGAGATGAGTGTGTTTCTTCTAGATTTTACCTGGAGTGTATGTTATTGTATGTTTTGATTTGTGATGCTAAGTAATTGCAAAATATCTTTGTTCTGGGCAAAGGTTTGGTGTGGTGCCACCACATGCATGATTACATTTCTTTCTTCTTCCTTCCCTGCCATCCTACATAGCCTTTTCTCTCTTCTCAGTATTTAATATGCAAAATGTATTTGAACAGGCAAGTGGGCAGCCGCTAAACCCAGGAGGCTCCAAATGCTCTCCTTCCAGGGAAGAACCCGAAAGGAACAGTTGGGGTTTTGTTGTCTCAGAATTTTTAGGTGGAAAAAGGATTGGAAGATAGTTATTATAGCTGTGGCTATACATATAATCTTTGTGGTTTACATCTTTATTTTGATATCTTATATCAGGAATATTAGAATTCCCACCCGCTACCCCTGCCCCACATCTTGAAAGCAGAGTTTTCAATGATGAGGGGAATAGGTTTTGGACTGTTCATTCCAGTGCAAACTGAAGTTGGGAGCCTTCACAGTATGTTATGACTTGAACTGCTAAGACAGGAGGCATGTGCTCCCCTCTGGGAAGAAGGCCCTTGTGGGGGGCACAGAGCTGGGCTGGAGTGTTCCTTCTGCTGGTTCTCTTCTGCCAGCTCCAAGCCAGACATGGAGAGGACCTGACCCTGCTTATGCCTCATCTTCAGGAAATGTCTGATGTGTTGAGCTGTGGAGGTGCTCAATTATTTTGATGAGCAATTGCCTCTTGACCTGGGAAAATGTTCTGCAAACATATCAAACCCCATCAGTGTGATGTGAATCAGCAGCTCCATCGGAGATCGCTGGGTGTTATTTTGTAGCCGTGCTTTGCTCTGCAGGGTCATGGATGGTGAATTTAATGAGTTCAGCCCTGAATAAGAGGAGCATTTCTTGCAGTTGGCAGGGGCCCCCAGGGCTGACCTTGCTGGCCACCCAGCCCCAAACCCTGGCTCATCTTGTCCTCCCCCCACCAGCCTTGGAAGGGCTGGATTCCCCTGGAGCTGCTCATGTCCTCAGGGAGCCACTCACACATCCTCCCTTCTTGCTTTACCTGTTCAGAGCAGCTTTTCTGGGGGAGTCTATGTCTATCCCCTGATGCTGCTTCAGTCAGGGTTGCTTTGAGTTTAGTTGTTCAGCAGAGCTGGTATTTCCTGAGGGGGGTTATGTGGCCTGCTTCCAGCCTGCTATCTGTGCCCTTTTTATTATTCAAACTGAAATAAATAAATACATGGAAAATGTGTTACTTTAATTGCTATTAGAATATGTTTGCTTTTCTCTTAGGAATGGAAATAAGCAACCAAAATGTCATCTGTAATTTTTTCCATCCTTTTCTCTATCTGAGACCTAGAGTAGTCCTGCAGACCACTCCTGCTTCAAGCTCAGTCCAGCTTTTTCCAATTGTATCTCATGAGATTTCCAGCCTCCTTCTTCCTCCCCCAAGGGCAGTGTCTAGCCTTGTCTTTATACTCCAAACCAGCAGCTATTCTAGGGTAGATCATGGGGTAAATATTATAGACCAACACCGTACAGGAACCCTTGAGTGTTGTTTCATAGATACAGTGGTGGGAAACCCATGTTTCCTCTGTCTTGTCCTCTATCCCCTTCACTAATTATTTATCAGCCTTATTACAGCAGTGCCTGGAGGCCTCTGATCAGGTTTCCATTGTGCTAAGCATGGTTCAGCAAATTCTTTTGGGATGTTACATCAGGAGTATGAGGAAGAAGAGGGTGACTATGGCTCCAGATGATGATAAAGGGTCAGGAAGATGAAGTACAAGATACCAGGGGAAGGAGCTGCTAAAACCAGCATGTTTCTGGTGGCATCAGCTTCTTTTTTGTGTGTTTGTGATAGGGAACTTTTGCTAAATGGATCACTAAAGAGAGTCACAGAGTTTAATCTGATGCTGCCTCCTGATTACTTAGACTTGCACTTAGAGGGCTTTATTTGCAGGCAAGTGTGCTCATGGCAGTGTGCACAACCTCTGTGGCCATGTGAATACCTTATCTCTGCAAACTGTACTGCAGGCTACAAGTGGTGGGTCAGGATGGCTGTTCTGCTGTTATCTACATGTTTGGAAGGACTGGTGCAGAGGGAAAAGGAAGATGCTTTGCTTGAATTCACATCTTGGTACATAATTTTATTTTTGAATTGTCAATTAAGTGTTGTTTTGTTGTATTGCCATAACTCCCTCTGCTGGCTATATTGGCAGTTTAACCATCTGTTTTGATTGATTTTTACGTCTAGATGCAGCATAGTTATGTCTTGGAGACCACCTTGGAAAAACTGAGGAGTTTGTGCCCTGTTGGAGTGATGTATTTGCTGTGCAGGTTTGCCTCTCTCTGTGGCTGAGTAAACCCGTTCCTCTGATCACTTGTGCTCTGCCCACAGCTATGAAGTGTGACTGTAGCAGTTCAAATCCCTGTCAGAAGGGTCTGAATCTTTGCTGCACTGTTGGGCTGCAGATCTGTGTCCAGAAATGCCAGCTGAGGCTGTGCCTGGGAGCGTGTTGCTCCCTCCTCCACAAGCACCACTGTAAAAGGAAATCCCAGGTACAATGGGAGCACCGTGCCATGGAGATTCCCAGGAGTTCTCTGACACAGCTCCCAGTTATTAATGGCACGCTGACGCTGAGACAGGAAGCTGTGCTGGGCAGAAAGCTCTCACCTGGAAGACTCAGAGGTGACTTGGAATTTTGCTCTCTGTACTGCTGGTTTGCAGCTGTGTGTCCTGTGTTGGGTGCACCACCTGCCTTGGTGGGCATTGCTGCTCCCTGCTCAGATGGATACTGCTACCTCCTGGCTCCCTGCCTCACTTGCCCATGGGGAAACAGTTTGTCTTTTTTCTACAGCTGCTCAAGTGCCCCCTCCACGAGGCATTTTAACACACTGGCCCTTCTGTGCTGCTTTGACATAAAAACACAGATGAGTTGCCTTTGCCAATGCCATACAGAAACCAGAGAAGAATTGCTTAATGAATATCAGCTCAACTACAGAATAAGTACTATGATCCTGCAAAGGTGTCAGTTATTGTTATATTTTTGTATATATATGCATGCCTTTGTAGGAATTCTGGGGAAAAAATAATAAAGAAAAGGTTCCCCTTTCCCCAGTGTAACAGAAAAGACAGATACTATCTCTTTGTTCTCTGGATATTATTCCTTGCTGCTTTGTTTTGAGTTTAATTAAATTCTGGACATCTAATA
This sequence comes from Cephalopterus ornatus, assembly GCA_013396775.1. NCBI lineage: Eukaryota > Metazoa > Chordata > Aves > Passeriformes > Cotingidae > Cephalopterus > Cephalopterus ornatus. Next base: position 193,605 of record VZRE01002049.1, read on the forward strand.
CTTAAAGGTGATGGATTATATTTAAAACTACATGCTAGCTGGAAGTATTGTGCGGATAGTGATGAAATGCTCAGGAGCCATTGGAGCAGAACAGTCTTCTCCCTATCTGGCCCCTGTGGGCTCACCTTGATTTACTGCAGAATTCCTAAGGTGCCATGTCCCTAATTTATGATGGGAAGCTGAGATCTGGGTGGTTTGGATCAGATTTAAGGCTGGACCCATATCCTGATACATTTTTTCGTGTTTAAAAATGGGATTTTAAGTCTGCTCCTCTTTCCTTCTGTTTTTCTTTGTGCTAATGTAACTGCTGAACTTGGTGAACTTGTGTGTATGTCAAGTCAATGTAAAAGACTCAGATAAAAATCAGCTTTTTTGGCATTGCCTGAGTTATCTCAGGGTGTGGGGAGAGCAGAGGTGAATCTTGCTAGGAGGGTTAATCCTCCCTGGAGCTGCTGCAGGCAGAGCCAAGTTGTCAGTTCATGGAGACCTGAGAAACTATGACTAAGCTGGTCTGGAGGAGATGAAATGCTGCAGTAGAAGCAAAGCTGTGGTGCCTGCCAGCACCCCTCCTTGAGGGGCTGCAGCTGCAGACGGACTGTGTGGAACTCGGGGGCTCAGGCAGTGGAGCCAAGTGCTGGAGGTGCTGCAGACCCAGCTAGAGCACTCGTGTCCCTCTGTGCTGAAAGGCTTCTCAACGAGGCTGCCAAGAGGAGGAAGACCCACTGTAACCTGAGCATGCTTCTGCCAGTGGTAGGAGATCAGTAGGTCCCTCACCTAGCTCTTGCCAGACGTGCATCCCACATCCCGGCTGCGCCTGCCTGTCGCTTGTGCTTCGTCTGCCAGGGAATTTGTGACTCTGGGGAAACTAGTGATGGAGAAGCTGCACCTCCTTTGTAGAGAGCAGGTAAATGCCCCACTACAGAACTTGGGGATGTTGCCAGGGGTTTTTGACACATCTCAAAAGCTGGTGGTTGAGAACTGGGCCTGGGGATCTGCTTACATTGCACTTGCAGTGATTTGTTGGGGCTGGAAAAAAAATCAAAGCTGCAGAACTGGGGAATGTATTACAGTAATTAATTGTAGGCTGAAGAAAGTGAGGGACATCCTGGACACAGAGGAAATTAAATGGAAAGTGGTATTGACCTTATGTGGGATGGAATTGCAAAGAGCTCTGTTTGCAGGGTGGAAATTAATTATTGGATTTTGTCTAAAGCTGAGCTTATGTAAGAGGCGTGTCTGTCTTCCACACTTTGCCACCTCAGTTCTTTGCTTCTCTGCTATTAAAAGGCACAGGTGACCTGCCCAGTGAGAATTTGAGACAGCTCAGTGGGGCTGGCTTGCTAAGGCTGCTGATGTTTTCATTCAGGGATGTTTTCATATCAGATAAAAACTTTAGTTGACAGAGAGCAAATCAAATCTGCCTGCCTATCACTCAAAATGCAAACCCCTGCAAGCCCTCCATGTGCTGCTCAGTAGCACGTTGCCTTGAACTGGGGCTTGGTGCATCCCAGCAGAACAAGGGTGAGGAAGACATGGAGCTGACTGAGATCTCCCAGTTCCTCCAAGGTTGTGGGATTGCCTGTGCCCTTTGCTGGCAGCCAGGAAAGGCAGTTGCTTTGGCCAGTGCTGCCCACACTTGGGCTTCTCTGATGCTGCTGGACTTGGACATGTCCAGGATGGGACATCCCAGTGGCAGGCTCGGGGATTTTGCTGGCAGCAGCTGACACTGCACCAGTGGCTATTCATCTGCAAGAGAGATTCAGAAGTAAAGGATCTGGACCGTTACAGTAGGGATATTACTACTTCTTGTATATTTTTGTGGGTATCCCACAGGAGCCTGGATCGTAAACCGAGGCTGGTAGGCATTTGTCAGACACAGAACAGTGTTTAATTCGTTGATTGTTCTGCCAGAACCTTGACAGTTGTTATGCTTCTTCCTTTTTCATTTTCCCACATGCAGAGAACAGCTCCAGTATTTTTCTCTGTATGTTGACCTTTGTTTGAAATGAAAGCAAAAGAAAATTGTAGAAAGCCCCACTGACAAAGGCAGGAATTGGTCTCCTTTAATGTACTGCATGGCTTGTATCTCATGGAACAGCCATTTGTCTCGTTAAAATGTTTTCATCAAAATTCTTTTTCTAGGAAAAATGGTTTTTTCAAAGGAAGCAAAACATTACTGAGAATTCTTGCTATTTCAGTTTTTGTATTTCACTGAAAGACATATGTTACTCATTCCTGTTTTCAGCAAATCTGTAGAAAATGTCAAACACTCCAGACTTTGATTTTGTAGTAGAATATGTCCTTCCTAGCTTTCTAATTGTTCCTTATCAGTGCACAGAGAAACACACTCTGTATATCACCTAGCAGAAATAATAAAAAAAAAATGGGTTTTTATAGGCAATTCTGCTGAAAAGCAAAACAAAACAAAAGGAAGGAAGCAAAGCCCTGCCTGAGTGCAGTGTACAGCAGTGCAGGTCCTACCTGCGAGGTTCCTCTATCCTTGGAAAAAGAAGATGGAGAGAAGAAAACTAGAGCTGCCCTGAGGCACTTTAGGAATGTATTTAAGTGGAAATAATAATGACGCAATTATTTTTCCCATAAAAACAGCATTTAGTTGAAGATTTAATCCTTCCAAAGAGAAAACAATAATGACTAAAAAAACCCATAAAAAAATTTTTATTACAAAATTACCTTGGGGGTAGTGCAGTTAGTGGTGGGAGATTCCTTTAGTGCTGCTGTTCTTATGGAAGTTTACTGTGTTTTATTTTTAATGATAAGAATATTAAAGATATATCAGCAACAAAGAACATATTCTCCTAAAACAGTGTCTTCCATTGAATGTGCAGAGTTTTGCTGCTGAGGTGGAAGATGACTGGGGTAGTTGTACTGTGCAGGATGCTGCTGAATCCTTGATCTCCTTGTAGTATTTATATTTTTGGTTTTATATCTCTATTATTTATGGAAATGTTTTTATATCTGTCTATACTCAGAGTATTGGGATGTCCTGCTCTGCCCAGTGTGTTTCCGTTTCTTTTTGCCTTTACTGGAGAAACTCTGCTGCAATCTTTATTTTTTGTGGCTGGAGGAGTAGAACAGGGCTACATTCCACCTGTTTGGGGGAATTTATTTCCAGGTATGCTTAAATGGGCAGCTGAAATGTGGCCTGCTGTGATGCACTTGCTGAGTGGCTCTGGCCCTTTCTGTTGGTTATTCCTGTACTACCTCTCCTGGCCTTTTCACGGAGAGAAGTTAAGCAACAGGAACAGGATGTCAGTACTAGACAAAGGGTTATCTTCTGTAAGATTCCCAAGTGATCATAGGATAGAGGCAGGTCACTTATTTAACCTTGCCCTGGGTGAAGCAAAGGTTGAACAGACCCTTCAGATGAGCTGAAGGAACCAGAGGCTAGATCATGAACTAAAACCCAGCCCTGTCACTTCTGTGTCAGTGTGTTCTGAAGGCAGCCTGGCGATGGGCAGTAAGAGGATCTTCCATGGCAGCAGTCACAGCTCCCAGCTCAGTTCTGATCAAAGGGCTCTGAGCTCAGACTGCTCAGGGTGTCAGGGAGGCAAAGCCTCTCTGGCATCGCTTTAGGCTCAGCGAAATTAATGGTAAAGTACAACCTTCTTTAATGGATGCGGAGTGAGCAGAGGAGAGGCTTGTGACAGATTTTGACAGTACCCTAATGAAGTGTGTGACCTTTCCTAATGCACACGTGTGCTTGCTGAGCTGGTGAGCCCTGCCTGGGTCTGCTCTGGACCACATCTGCCCTGCTGTGTGGTGAGGGGAGACCTGCAGAGATGAGACACCCCAGACAAACAGCTGGTGCCTGGTATCACCTGTGGTGCCATCCCCAAACCACTGGTCTCTCTGGTGTTTGGGAGAGAGCTGACAGGGCTCCCCTGTGCTGCTTCATTTCAGACTGTTTTGTTTTGGCTCTTCAAAGAGAAGGATGGATGAGTTTCCCATGTGGATTTTGAAGGGTCTGAAAAACGTGATAGGATTGCTCCCATTTCTCACGTTTTATTTCTGACGTAGGAAGGGAAGACGAAAAACATGAGGCGCCTTCCTTTAAATTTGCGAGACTTCTGCTTGATGCGGTTAATAATGAGTGTTTCTGATAGAAATGGAATAAAGACCTGGAAGCACACATCCAGAGGAGGAGTGCTGGATAGACTGCATGTGGGAGAGAGATGTGCAGCTGATATGGTTGATATCCCATGATGGGGAGGTAGGAAGGTTTACATGGAATGACAGGGTGGGGTGACCCTCTTGGAACAGAGATGCTGGTGAATCTGAGAAGTTATGAGCTTCCCTGAAGTGAGAACATGTGTGCAGATGCTCTTCTCCTTTCCCTTTGTAAATCAAGAGAGAGATCCACTAAGTATTTTCATCTTTTTCTTTCATTTTACCATGTGTTTTGGTTTACCTGAGAAGTATCACTTGGCACATCTGATCTTCTTTGACTTTACCTGAGCACTTATTAGCTTTTTCAGTCCAATCTGGTGTCACCCTGACAGCTCTTAATTGAATCCTGGGGAGGTAGAGAATATTTAAGCAAAAATATTTTTTTTATCTGACTGTATGCAGTGCCATTGAGATAGAAACTAACAAAGTAAAAGCAGAGAAGAGCTGAAACTTTGCTCTGCTCTGCACTGTGTAGAAGTCCTTTCATTCTCTTAGAAACTTCTTTTTACCAGCATATTAGAGACTGCAGTGAGAATGTGTGCTTTTACTGTTTCTCTTCTACTAACTGGGATATACATCCTTACAGTACAGTATTATGAGACTGGTAAGTCCTAACAATTCCCAAAAAGTCCATAGATTTTTTTGATATAGTGATATTTTATATGAACTGTGATACAGAAATATGCTATACTTTTTAGTTTGCCTGCTGGTTACTTGCACTGAAAGCAGTGCCAGTGTATATTTGATTGAAATTTGAGGAGGGAAAAAGATCAGCAGCAGCTCAAAAAGAGAAAATAAAGTTCAAAGCCAGAGTGAGTCTCCTTTTTATTTCTTCCATTGCCTTCTGTAGTCCATGGGGAGTCTTTACTTCACTTTGCACAAAGCTGCCCTTTTGGTTTGCTGTTTGCATCTGTTTCTGGGTGTTTTATGTTGGTTATTTTCAGACTGCTGGATTTTTTCCTAATGTAATGTATGCTCACACCTCATATCTCTTATGGCTGCTTTTGTCTTTTAGAGAAAATCAAGACACTAAGATTCAATAATGAACCTCATTAATCACCTTGGCACTGTGTAGGTACTGTACTGGGAGCAGAGGGGTGTCTGTGCCTCTGGGGAAGGAGGGTGCTGCATGCTCAGGAGGGAGGTGTGGGACTGGCAAACACTGCCAGAAGCACAGGATGATGAGGCTGGAAGAGGTGGCCGGGCAACCTGTGGCCACTGATGTAGGAGTGGGAGGGCAAATGTGCCCACCTCTTCTGTGCTCTGTGGAGATGAGCTTTCCCTGGCCCAAAATGGGAGAGGGCGGAACTCTCTCCACCTGTATTTACTTTTGGCTACATCCCTCCTTCTGGTCTAGCTCCTGGCTAACCCATGTGAACAATTTTCTGTACCCAGGGTGCTGCAAAGCCCCAGATTTTGATTTCCAGTCCAATCACGTCAAAAGCTATTGCCTGCTTTTTCTATTTCTTTATGTAATTTATCTTATCTCTTTTCAATATCCGTGTCTGAAGTCTGCTGCCATTGGGACCCACCCTGTCCCTGTGCACAAATGTACACAGGACGGAGCCAAGAGAAGCAAGGTGGGAGCAAACACTTTTTAAAATTAGGACTGCAGTTTAAAGTAATGAAAATAATAAATGGAGTCTGGGAGGTGCTGCTACGTGTCTGCCACTGTGACTGCATGAAAGGCGAGAAAGGGAGTTGTGATGCCCTGGAAAAGATTTTAAATATTTGTTTAACCTTTACAGAGTGGATTGAATTAGCATCAGGCCACTTAGATGCTTACCTTCTCTAGTGTGTGTCCCTCAGTGAAAGATGAAAAATCTCTGGCATGAGAACATCATTAGCAGAACACCTACCCTTTCAGGTATATTTGCATGTGAAATTGGACTCTATCCCTGAGAGAAAATATGAAAGAAAGAACTGTGAACATGAACGGACTCCTAGTAGGGATCCTCCTGTAACATATGTAAGATGCAGAAAGCATCTTTCTGCAGCCTGCAGAAAGACCGGAATGTTAGATGGGAGTGCACCTTTGGTCAATGATTGACACTGTGGAAGAAAGATGCTTTGGTTCCATCAGTTATAATGACAATTTTTTTCTCCTCAAGGAATTATATGTAATGTTTTTAGGATTCCTCACTATTGAGAAGTTCTCACATTTTTCATTATATATGCCTCTCCACGTGCCCCCTTCTCACACCCATCAGCCATTTCCTTTTAAATGACACTAGGTTACAGATATTGAGCTGCAATGATTAGTGTTCCTGTAGCAGTGGAGAGGTGCTGATGGTGCTGTTGATGGAAGCCCATGGTTGGGTGTGCTGGAAGGAAGCAGAATGTAGCTCCATTATTAGCTCCTTCATAGGAGAGGGTGAGACTATAAGTTATTTAATCTACTTTGAGATCAGATTACCCTAACCCATGGAAGCCCAAATGCTGTTTCATCAAAGTGTTTTGCACTCCTGTGCTGTCCTTTCTTCCCATCCTTTATAAAGATCTGTGATCTGCCACCAGTATTGTGCCCCAACACCTTCATGTTTCAGCTGTGTCATGAGGAATGTTATGGAGATTCACAGAATTGTCTCTGCTTTCAGTTGCTGATAGAAATGAAGATCTCAATTGTGCCCCAAAATTATGGCTACCCAACTTGTTCTTGGGATAGGGACAATGCTCTATACAGAGCGTGTCCAAAATGCTGCACTGCAATATGTGATGTTGGAGAGCAAAGAGACCCAAAGTAAGTTGGTGGAAAATTGAAGTTGGAGATATGTCAGAAGACTGGAGCTGTTTGGGGTGGGAAGCACATGTGTAGGATGTGTTTGGGCTCAGCCCTTCTGTCACCAGCCTCAGAAACAGCTGAACTGCTTCACATAAAATCTCACCCTTCCTCCCAGATTATATCTGTGCACAGATATATATGTGTGAGTGCATGTGTAGCCTGAGGCAAACACCTGACATGAAAAATGTCATCCCAATCCATTCAAATTTAGTGGAGATTTAAGCAGCAAAAGACAGAGTCTTATAATGGAAAATAGAGTGCTCCCAGCACAGCTTAGACTCCAGTGAATTGAGAAAAATACCTCCTGAGCCTCATTGAATGGATCACATATTGAACAGATCATGGATTGAGCTGTGCTCAGTGGGTCACTGGGGGCACCGTTTCCAGGGGATGAGCATTCCCAGGTGGTCCCTTCAGAGAGGCAGAGCAGAGGGATGTGTAATTGTGTGGACAGCTATGTAAGTGCCCATGGCTGGGTTTTACCTGGTGTAAATCATCTTAGTTCTGGGGCCTCAGAGGGCTTTGGTGATTACCCTGACTTATGTGGAAGCTCTTGCTAATGTGGTGAATGTGGAGCACCAGGCTCCTGCCCTCTCAGTCTCTCTCTATCCATCATCATTCCTTGGGCTGACAGTTCGAAACTTATGCCTAGAGTGTTAAAAACTGAAGAGACAGGATCAAAAATTAAGATATTTAAAGAAAAGTAAGTGCTTCTCTTTTCATTTACCAGTGGTTTTGAAACTTTCCTATGCACTTGGATCACATTTTCAAGATTTCTATGATTTCCTTTGCAAAATTAGACACTATCCTTGTATTTGCACAAATTTAGGACTACAGAGAAAATGTAAATGTAGTGTGACTTGGGACTAAAATTAGACTGACAGTGCTGAGCTGCTACTCCATACAGGGCTAAGTCATCATTATTTGGATTTGCTTGAGTCCAGAAAAGGCTTAGCTCATGTTTTGAGCAAAGCCAGCAGTCACATCCTGATTTCTTAATTGCAGTTTGATATGAACCATGATAATTTCCATTATGAAGCCAGTTTTAATTAAGCAAACAAAAGCGCTCTGCACTTCTTTCTGGGCAGCTTTTGATGACTTCTTCTGCATTGTGACAGTTGGGTTTAAATGTGCTCTTCAAATGCAGCCAGGTTTAGAAGATGCAATAAAGCAGAGAATCATGTGCATGGCCTTGAGCAGTAGCTTCGTGTGGCCCAGAGACTGTCAGTGCTGGGCACTGGCTACTGAGTAGGATTTTAGCCAACAGTGTTCCATAAGGGCTGCATTGCTTGGGGGTCTGTAAGGTGGTGTGTAGCTGAATGGAATAATTTAGGGCATCAAGGGGGCTTAAACCAGCAGGGAGATGCCTTGTCCTGGGTGCTGCAGCAACTCTAATTGCTTTGAGAGGAGAGCCATAAATGCTCGATTATTGTTATATTCTCTCTGATAGGGGGAGAACTGGCACTGGCCCTTGTTGCAGAGAAATAGTTATAACAGGCTGTGGCCAGAGTTGAGGCTGAGATTGGCAGATGTTTGACATTTTCTGTAGGATGTGTATGTGGGGTTTTGTCCTTAGATGAGGACTCCTTGGCCTCTTTGGGCTTTGAGCAAAAGGGGTGGGAAATGAGGCAGCCTGCCTTAAGGTACCTGAGAGGCTCACTGTGCCATGTTTGACCTGCACCCTCCTGAGAAGGCCCCAAAAGATGACTCCAGGAAAAGCAGGACCCTCATCCAGGTCTCAGGGTATGTAGGGCTGATGGGCTGAAGAAGCGGCTGGGAGGCTGATGAATCAGTCTCAGCATGGGAAAAATCCCTTGCTGCCAATGGGAAAGGGGATGGTTTAACATGGGCAGATAGATAAGGACAGCAGGTAACTTATTTCTCCCCATCACTGGCAAATATTCTTGGTACATAAACAATATATAACACATACCGTGTTATCTGCATAGTGACCAAGGCAGAGCACAGTGGGCATGTGCCTTGTTTCATGTCTTGCCTCCTCTTGTCACAGGAGTAGAGGTCATAGCCTCAAGCTGAAGCAGGGGAGGTTTAGGCTGGACATTAGGAGGAATTTCTTCAGAGAAGGGGTTGTCAAGCATTGGAGGTGCTGGAGTCACCATCCCTGGAGGTCTTTAAGAGAAGACCAGATGTGGCACTCAGAGCCATGGTCTGGCTGACATGGTGGTTTATGGTCAAAGGTTTGCCTTGATGATCTCAGAGGTCTTTTCCAAAGTAATTGATTCTGTGATTCTTATCAAATAAAAAGTATTCTTTGATTTTTATTCCATTTGGACTGCTAAGAGAGTTAATGGAATGCTTACTTGAGACTTCCTTGTGGAGGTTCCTGAGCATGGCCACAGGCATCTTAAGATTTAAAAATCTTTTTGGCCTCTGGGTTGGGTGAGTGTTTTTGCAGGAGAGCAGAGAGGATGGGGTTCCTCGAGTACAGCCCAGGGAACAAGGCTGCATAGGTACAGGAGGGGGAAGATAAAATTCCTGTATATTCTCCTGTATTGTCTTACTGCATCTGTGTGAGGAAGAACATAAATTAGCATTTCCAAGCACTATTTCTCCTTGCAGCAACAACTAAAGCAGTACTTTTATTGTTTATTTTAAGATCGTGGGAATTTTTTTCCCCACAGTTCCATGTGAAAAATTTGACCTAAAGACAAACTTTTAGAGAGAATGCCAATTTAACCAGTTGGGATAATTTGCAATTAATTCTAATATTCCTCTGTTTGAGTCCTCTTTCATCTCTTGAGTTGTCTGATGATATTTAGCCATGAGTAGTCTCTTTCTGAACCACTTTTTACAATCCTTATAATATTAATTGGGTTCCTTCCCACGCTGGTGGTGCTAATGGCCATGTTAAATATTAATACCTTTTTACTAATAGTATTGGTAATATAGCTGGGGCTGCCTAGTGGTGATCCAACTCTCCTAGTGGAATGAAATAGATTAAGTACCATTTCCTAGTGAGAGTGTAATTCATAAAAGCAGGGTGGACAGTATGTTGTGCCTGTCTGATGTGTTTTAGAGAACATCTCTGCTGATGATTATACTTTGGGAAATTGGAAGAACATTTCCCCGGGACATATAAAGTGGCTGTCTATTAGGGACATGTAGAGGATGTGTCAGGTTTTTGAGAAATGTACTAGAAAGAGAAATTAGGTTTGAAAAAGCCAATGGATTGAGGAAGGCAGGCAGCTCTTTTTTTCTGAGGTGGACGAATCTGGGTTCTGTTTAGCTGTGCATGCAATTTTAGAGCTGCATGTACAGGCTCAGGAAGGATCAAAATAGCATTTCAAGAGGCTGGCAGAACTTGTCTGAAACAATGGTACCTCATTAGCAGATGCTGATCCTATTAGAAAAAAAAAGTAAATGGTACCTTTTGCTTCACTGAAGAAAATACTGCCTTAAACCCTCGCTCCCCCAGCAGGCAGAGAGGAGTCTCTGGGCAGCAGTGATGAAGGGTTCAAGCAGAGCCATCCTCAGGGGCACCGTGGGCTCAGACAAGCCTGTTTGATTTATTAATGGGCCACGCTGCAGGAAGGGGATGTGTTTGGAGCCCATGTACACTCAGCGCTCTGCTTGAGGAACAAGCTGCAAGACATGTCTGGTACCACATGTCAAGTCTTGCTTTTAAATAGTAATTGGGTAGCTGAGAGGGTGTTCCCATGGAAGAGGGACAGCAGAGTCACTGGTGTGGAGAGGGGTAAGAGGTGTGTTGGAGGCAGCATGTAAAATCACGGAGAGAAGGAGCAGGCTGCAGTTATATACCTTGAATGTTGTAGTGAAGAAACGAATGCTGGGAAGCTACTTTGAATTTTAATTTTTGTTCTTGCTATATGCTTAGTGCAGCCATCAGTGTAATGGGAGGGAAGAGGCAGATGGAGGAGGAAGTCAGGGTCCTGGAGTTGGTTCTTCATTACCCAGGATCCATTCAGGCCCAGGTGGTACAAGACAGCTTTGCTAATAACCCTTCTAGTCAGTTTAAAAAAACAAGCAGTGAATACATCTTTAAGGTTGTGGCTCTAATTTGCAATGCTGAAGGGCTCAAGGGTAAAGCTTCAGGATAATGAAAAGTTCTCTGAGCTCTGCTGGGGATGTAGAAGAATCTTTTAGCCAATCTTTTCACCAGCAGCAGCCAACAAGTGGGGAGGGAGGAGTCATGGAAAGAGCCTTTATATCTAAGTAGGTTGTATTCATGATTTCCTGTGTCGTACCTAACTGTGAGGGGATTCTGCTTGTATCTTCATCCCCTCTCATCTTAAAGGCTTTCATTAACATCTAATTGCTGCTTATTTTCTTCATTCAGAGCATCCAGGTGCTGCACAATGTTCTTAATCAAGTGTGAAAAGACCATTTGTCAAGAAAGCTCCTGCTCCTTCAGCAAGGTGCTTCTGAAAGTGTTTGGCCTTTGTCTATGCTTGTCTAGGGGAAAAACAAGTGGTAAGAGTCTTGAACTTGACTGAGATCTTCACTTGTTCCTACCAACCTTGTCTCTGATCACACCTCACAGTAGCACACCAATGAAAGCCTCCATCTGAACTGGAATGAAATCAATGGAATGATGCCACTGTTGGCCTCTATCTGTGGCCTGCAGCAGCTCTTGGGACAAGCAGGTCACTGAAACAGGAGGTTGAGGGATGAGCAATGTGAGATGTTACTGGAAGCCTGAAATCCTTTGGTCTGTAGTACTGAGTGACTAACTGGGCAAATGCATGGGTTTGAACACAGCCAGAAGAGGTGATAATGAGAACAGAAGCTTTGTGGGTTCCTCTTGGCCTCCTGCATCTTGTTTCTGTCAAAAAGGGTCAAGGGTGAGAGGGATTCTTGAACTGGCATAGCAAAGGAGTAGCTCTTGTGGTGTCAGGTGTCTCAGGTTCAGACCTTCCCATATCTTTGCATCCTGTTTCTCCTGCTCAGCAGTAATGAGGTGATCAGTGATAGACTGCTCTTCCACTGGCAACATGCAAGGCTTAAGGACTTGGATGTGTTTGCCCACACCATAACCAGTGACATTGGGGAGCTCAAAGGATTAGTAAGGTTATGAGAATATTCTCCCCTTTGAGAAGGGACATATGTTCCCCGCTGCCTGATTGAAACTGACTGTAGAAAATACTAAGGGCGTTTCCCCCCTCCACCTTACAGAATTAATCCAGTGGAAACAATCTGGATTTAAGCTAGCATAGCTGGAGTCAGACTAAATACCTTATTTTTCTGGGCTATTAGGATATTTGCTAGCTATTGGCCAAAACCTCTGCTGATATGACTTCACTAAATTTAGTGAAGCTTGGATCAAGGTCTACATTGGCATATTTTTCATCCAGTTCATTAAGCAGCAAGCAGTTGGATCAGATAAGACATGGAAAACACAAAACACTTGCTGAGAATGTAATATCCTTCATTAGTCAGCTGGGCTTGCAAAAGAGCAGGGAGAGAACTGTATCCACATCATCAAAGTCATGTCAGCCCTCGGCGGGTGTCTCGCTGTATGTCTCTAGCCCCTGTGTGAGAGGTGCTCTGGAAGGGCTGTGGATGCAGCTGTGTTGATCAGTGGGCTGGGATGGTGTGCAGTTTGCTGAACTGAAATGGCATAAAAGGAAAAACTTCTGAGGAACAAAAAAAGACAAAAAGAGATGAGAAAGCAAATTCATCCCCACAGAAATCCCACTGATGCCACGTTGCTCCCAGGTGTTGCTGATGGGAAAGGGGAGCAGCTAGGATGGCTTCTGCAGAGCAGCAGCCACAACACCCAGCAGTCAATTTGGGACCACGAGGAAATGGTGCTTTGGAAAATGAAGGTTTGTTAGGTGATGTGGGGTTTTTTTGTTTGTTTTTTGTTTGGTTGGTTGGTTTTTTGTGTTTTTTTGTTTTGTTTGGGTTTTTTTAGCCAATGCAGTTCACAGGGAGTCTCAGCTTTCTTTGGGAGGGGTTGACAGTCAATTTAGCATGAACTAAACATATCCTTGGGGTTTGAAATGATCTATAGCAAGTGTGCTGGAAAGGGTGGGTATCCCATGTGCCCATCTGAGTGGTGTGCCAGTCTTCCTGAGCCCTTCAGCACAAGTATCCACAACTGTGACTGTGGGAGGAGAGGGAAAGGCAAGGGTGCAGGAGGAAGACTGCTGTTCTGTAGAAATATGGAATGGAGGATTACACCCACAGTGTTTGATATGGAAGAGCAAGGCTTACTGCCTGTGTGTGACATTGCGTGGGAGAGATTAAAGTCACTCCAGGCAGGCAAGAATTGGGTGTGAAGCAGGAAAAGAAAGAGGGATTAGGCTGGGAGGGGTGTGATAGAGAAGGAAGGAGGAGTGTTCCTCTGGCCAAAACACAGATGCTGTAAGATGACAAGACTTGGATGGTGTGGATAGCAGATGCATTGCAGCAGAGGTACAAGGACTGAAGGACCTGCAGGATGGACCTGGGGTCATTCTCAAACCTTGAACTTCTGGAGATTCCTGTCCTTCCAGCTCTTGGATGCAGGTGGTACGAGTCTTTCCAGACCAAAACTTTATTAGTCATCCCCTGAGATGGGGATGGATACTTCAGAGTCAGGTGAATTGTAGAAGACCAGTGTTCTTACTCTCCAGGAACTAGTTGTTGCCCTTAGCTGAGACATGAGAGGCTTTCTGCCTTTGGGTGAGTTCCTGGGTTCCCTGGGTGTTCCTTCTTATCAGCTCCCTGGAGAACCTCCTGCCACTGTGAAGAAATCTCTAGCCTATTCTCTTCATAGCTGAGGTGCCCAGAGATTTCAGACTAAATCTCCATGGTGCCAAGTGCTACATTAAAATGTAATCAAGGATGGTTTTTTCTCTGAAGAAATTTTTCTGCTTTGCCTGGAAAAGATAAAACAATGTATGGTATAAACCAGCCCTGAAAGAGATTGTCTCAGCGCATCACCTCGTGGATATGAACATCAGTGTGTTTGAGACAAGGGAAGAAGGCTCTGGAGGTGAACCTGGTAGAATTTAGTCCTGGCTGTAGTGCTGTACAGCAGGTGTTTAAGTGCAAAAGTATGGAGAAGACCATCTGCTGAGTGTCTAAGGCTGATGCTCCAGTTATGTTTGCACGTAGGATGCCCGTGTTGTTTAAAATCCAGCCACAAATTGTACTTGGAGTGGCTGTTACACATTTCCTGCTCCAGGAGCAGACTTTCAAAGCCCACAAGAAATATTCACTTACAATTATGTCTGATTTAAAGGGAAAAGATCTGTAGCTTTGTAGCCTTAATAATTTGCTCAAACAGCTGTAGATTAATGAAAGTGTTGCTCAAGGCGTGTTTCCAGAAATAGCGTGTAGTTCGGCCTGCTCAAGTCACATTGGGTTAGAAATTGTTTGTGTTTTTAATGCTGAGAGCATGCATAGGAGGTGATCCACCAGAGCACTCTGGACTCATGGTCTAGCTGGTTGAGTGATGTCTGAAAACTGTTTCTTAGTGCAATTGCAGAGGTCTTAAAAGTAGTTTGTGTTTGGATTTACCTGTTGTAGAGGGAATGCCTGCCTCACCCCAGCAAGTGACCGCCAAGTGCTCTGCAGTCACAGGACTGAGAGCCTGATCGGACTTTTTTATCCCAGGAGTCAGAAAACAAATAAATCTGTCATTTGAAACACAGATTTTGAAAGAATCTACTAAGCCTTCCACTCTGTGGTGTCGAGCACTATTGAGTTCCACAGACTGAGTCTTTATTGTGTTCTCTAAAAAAAAAAAAATGCTCTTTTTACTGTATGTTTTTATTCAGTCCATTGTCTCTTAATTTGATTGAGGACAGAATGCCTAGGGACAAGAGGCTATTTGATAAGAAAACTGCAGTCTTCAAGCAGAACCAGTTCTTATTCCTGTCATCATCCCTCTCATATGCAGAGCCACAGGGACCTCGCTCCATAATGAGCAGTGTGATTTCCAGAGAGAGAGGTGCAGTCCCTTAAGGGTTGTTTTAGCCTGCTATACCCCAGCCTGTGATGGACTAACTGCAGGGTGGCAGTGGCTGATATACTGTGGTTGTTGCTCACATCATGGTAGTCCCTGGTGGGCCAAACTTATGCTAGAGGTATTGGATGTGCATATTGTGTCCCTGATCAGATGGCCTTGTGGTGTCAGGAAGAGCTGTGGGACCACACAGTCCTTCTGTGCAGGTAGTTGTAGTGTTATCTGCACTTTCCCAAAGGAGGGTTGGGACACAAAAGGAACGAATGTTGTCCTTGTTCTTGCTCAGTTCTCTGATCCACAGCTCTGAAGGTGGGACCGTTCCTCCCTTACGAGATGTCCAAGCAGTTTGTCCATACCTGGTTCAGCTGTGGATATGTCTTAGGGTGGGAAGGTGAACCTGGATTTTCCATTGTTAGTCAGCATGGCTGCAGGTAGGTGATCTCTAGTGCCTTTTAGAGGTCTTCTGTTGGGACTGACCAGCTTCCCCTGGTCCAGTCCAGGGGAAAGTGTGAAAGTAGTAAGTGACCTCCCATGATATGTGTTTGAGGTCATGTAATGCCCTGTTGATTGTTGAAAATAGTTGGAGTCAAGTACCTGTTCTGGCATGCTTCCACATTATCCCTTGGGATTGTTCTTGGCTCTGAAGAGAAGCATGTGATAACTGGTACAAACTGGTATAATACATATTGCCAGGGGGTAGGGATCACGCTGGTCCTTGCGCTGATCTTGTGTTATGGACTGTGTCCTGTAAGGTACAGGACTGTCCCAGGCAGTAAAAGAGCAGAGCTAAATGTTATTTGCTCCTCACAAAGATCTGGCAACTCCTGAGTGGTGCCCCGCAGTGGGACTGGCAAACTTCCTGCAGTCGTTGTTTCTCAGCATTCCTGTGGTGGAGAGATGAAGATCTCTCCCTCCCAAGGCTAATACAACACCCCACTGCTCCCACTTCAATAAATATAGATACACTGTTCCGCGTAAGAAACAAGAAACATGCTAATCAGTTCAAACACTGCTGCCCTGCAATAACTCTCTTTTCTGAGACACTCACTTGATTGGGATTTTTCCATTGATGTCTGGCCTAATTTATCTGTTTCAAACATGACCACAAATAAAAGCAGTGCTCACTGAGCTGATCCAATTTGACCTGACAGGGGCAAAATGACTAGAGCTGGATGGAAATTCTCTTCCAACAGAGAATGACAGTGGTAGATTTGGGAGATATAGCTTGGTTGGTATTTTCCATAGAAGTGGTCTACTTCTTTTCTTCATTACTTTAATGATCCTGAATGCAAATATTATTGCTCATGGGTGGTAGATATTTTTTTGAAGGAGGCAGGGAAATTGCCCTTTTTTTTTTTTTTTTTTTTTTTGGAAAAAAGAAAACTGCTGGAAACCTTTTGACCAGTCTTAAAAAATGTTGTTGGGCTGGGTGACCGAGTTGGGGACACACACAGGGAGACTTTGCCCTCTCGTGCTCTTCAGCAAAGCTCCTGACTGGTTAATGGTATAGAAAGTTAAAAACATGAAGCTTGCCAATGAACAGTTTGAATTAGATGTTAAGGAAAAGGTTGTGCTAAGTTATGAGTTTCAGTGAAGTTTCTGAATTCGGCCTTCAGTGCTACAGTTTCATTACAGAGAAGATACCATGGGTGCACAATCCCTGCACCGAGGGAAAGCAGCAACCAGCACAGAAGAGCAAATTATGTCTATTTTCCTTAGCAGAAAACTGGGTACAAACTCACTGTAAAATATAGTGAATTATAAAATTGGCTAATTGCTTTTAAAACCTTAATTCAGGGCTTGCCTCTATGATTATAACGTGATAACTCTCCTTAAAGCGGACACTCAACAGGAATGAGACTTAGAGCAAAGCCTGTTACCCCCCCCAAGCACCTGGAAGCCCTTAGAGGTGAAGCCCTTGATATTATTCTAAATTTCCACATTTTTAACTTTCATGGTGAACTTCTGGTCTTTTTACTGTTTGTAATGAGAGAAAAAAAGGAGCCTGCTCACTTCTTATTACAGTCTTAATAGTCTGCAGTGTTTCATCGCCCTGTCACACTTCACAATTTTTACAATTGAGAGCTAGAAATCAGGTATAATGTCTCATGGTTCTGATTTAAGCACCTATTAATTGGCGTAATCTAAAGAAAAATGGGCAAAACATCTGTGCTCCTTGCATTTCTCAGGACTGGCCAAGACACAAACTTTCCCTTTCAGATTGCGTAGGTGACTCAGAATCAGCTGAGGGAGAGGAAGAAATGCTAGTAAAACAGAACAAAGAGAGAAGACTAGCTGTGAGGGAGACTAAAGGACTGGAGGAAACCAAAAACAGGAGAAAGAAAGGTGTCCTCAGCATTTCCACCTGAGATTCAATGCCCAAGCTTGGGCTCACAAGTGAACTCCAGGCAGTGACATATGAAATCTTGTGCTTGGCATAGGGAGATGTGGGAGACCTCCAGGATAGCATCTCTGCTTGTCCTCAGCCAAAGGAGAATTGCCTCTTGGTTTCAAAGGCATTGACAAACTTGGAGATGAGTACATTTTTGAGATCAGGCAGCATTAGAAGATTAATGTTCTTTGCAGAAGTAATGGCAGAAAGACTTACTGCCTTTGCAATGCACAGGTCTACAGGGTGAGGAGAGAGGTGAGGATGGTAAAGAGCTTGCAGAGTTTCATAGCATTGCACAGGTCTGGGTTTGCTGATCTCTTAATGAGAGATTTAATTGTGGGCTTCTTACTTGCCACTAGATGACAGCCTTACTCTGTGCACTGGGGACTTGGCTATCATTATTGGGTGGCAGGGAAATGACACTTAAAGGACATGTCCTGCCTATCTTGCTTCCACATGCCTTCTGGAAAGGCAGGGAGCTGGGCACAGAGGTGATGGTGCAGATACACTCGCTGAATGGAGAGGATGGTACTTGACTTGTGGATGCACCTCAAATATGAGGACAAATCAAAAAGTAAAAGCAAGAAATTGCATTTCTTCCAAGTATGAAAGGATGGATTTGTTTTATAGGAGTGGGGCTATGCTCTTTGGGTTGCTTCTTCTAGCCTGACCCAGTATGGTCTTCAGATAGGCAAGCTCCGAGCTCCACATCTGGGCTCCAGGCTGGCTCCCACTTATGGTGAGCTTTCCTGTGCAGTGACCTGGCAGCATCCCCTCCTTCCATTGAGCAGAGAGGGAAGGAGTCACGACTCTTCAAGCATATCACCATAGAAAAGTCACACAATCTCCTATTGCATTCCTTGTTTTTCCTCTGTGTTTTTCTTGTCTTTGGTTTCAATCATAAAGCTTGCCAGGCTCTTGGCACTTCTGTCTTGCACACATGCAGATGCAGGAATCCAGTTGCATGGGGTTATTTTTTGTGACAGAGCACTCCACTGCCTGCCTTCTGCAGGCTTTTGGGATCTGCATGATGCATATATGTTGAGGAGGAGAAATGCAAAATTGCCCCGTAAACATGACTTTGCCATCCTGTTGTTAGCACGGCTGTAGTCTACAAACTGATAGAAGATCAGCAGGGCAGGTTTAATGGCATGAAAGCTTTCATACTGTCACTGTAATAGTATCAAATTGGAATATATGTGTTTTATGTCAGGGCTGACTTTGAGACTCTGGAGCTGTGTCTGAAAGGAATGCAAGGTGGAGGAGGTAAATGTGAGAGTAGTTGGAGATATTTTAATGTTGGAGATATGTGGCCCATCACAGCCCTTCTCGAAGAGGCTTTTGGAGAAGGACCCTCATGGAGGTTTTGATTCTTTATTCAGCTGTTCAATCATATTTGGCCCATACCTTGCCTCAAGGCATTTGTTTTCACTGTGATCGTGAGAGCCTTGAGCCCACCTTGGTTGGTGGCAGATAGCACTCCTACCTGGAGTGGCTTTCCAGCTTTGCAGCACTGAAGACACCCTCTTGGGCTGTTCCTCTGGCCCTGCCCAAGCACAGCAGAGTTGTACTCTGGGATATACTTTGTCCAATGTGTTGTCTGTCCTGGAGCCTTGTCTTGGGCCAGGACACTAAAGGGAACACAGGTACACACCAGAATGTCTCAGTGACCAGAAGTATGTTGCTGTCAAGGTGATGTTAAAGAAGCTAAGGTGTGAAATCAGTATTGATCAGGATCTTCTTGAAGTTTGATCCATTGAACTTACATCTACTTGAATTTTCTTTCTCTCCTCCTTTCATTAAATCTTTCTCCACTATGCAATTTGCATGTTGTGTTAGCTTGGAAGGGGATCAGGGATGGATGCACATAGAGGGAAGGTGGGCTGGCCCAGAGCTCACTGCTGTGCCTCATTGCAGACTCAGGTGCAGCCTCTTGCCTGAAACACAGAACCTGCCCTAGGCAAGATGTGCAAGGAAAAGTTTCAGGATAATGTATAGTTCCTTTGTAGGGTACGTTATATGTGCACACAACAGCCAAGATCTTGTAGTTTGTACGGCTGCTGGATAACTCCTCTGAAACAGCTTGTTCCTGGATGTGAGCAACACTGTCATCTGTTTTGATTAGGGTGCTAGCCAATATTTATATTTTTCTACTTTCCACCTATCAGCTGAAGAAGGAATGTGCTTTACAAGTGCTCAGATAGTGGGCTTTAATGGGCAAAGCATATTAATAATAATAATGAGAGGGGAAGGAGGTAATACATGGAGTGGAACTCATTAATTACTATTTATTAGTCATTAAGGAGTGAACAAAGTGCTAGCTGAAGTGTTTGAGCTTGACTAGCCATGAAGGTTTTCTTATGACTGTAAGGAAGTTACTGGTTTGCAAAACACTGTTAAAGCATTTTGAATTCTATTAAATATTTTTTTTGCATACCTGACCTTAGCTAAAGGTTTTCAAGCTATGCTATCATATGACAATACCTACTGGTAATTTTCAGCAGAAGTTTTAACTCTAGAAACGTGCTGGAGACTCATCCTTATGTTTGAAGAAGTGCTTTGGTTTGTATTCCATTTTCACTAGCTAGGACACACCTGTCTACACAAAGAAAAAAGTGTTCAGCTGAGTGTCATGGTCTTTCTGCTTTTATTCAGTTTTCCATATTTGCAAACACACCTTATGTTCACTGACAGAGCTGAGGCTGGGCTCTGTCCCCAGGTGTTTGTCCTGCAGCCACCCTCACATGCGTGCACGCACTTGTGTGCAAATCTCTTTTCCTTATGAGCCATCCATGTAGCAGGCATGTTTTGCTGTTTATTTGCAGTGTGTTGCCCATCCTCATTCTGTTTGAGGCAACTGCACAGAAACACTGATCACTGCTCTGCTTTGTTCTCTGTAGCTGCCTTTTCCTCTTCTGTGTCTTTTTACCTCTTTCCTCCTTTCCACTATTTGGATGCTGAATTGGGATTTATCCTTGCCTGCAAGAGTGACTTTTCAGGCACTAGATATGTGGCAGTACCTCTCAGAGCATAGCAGACCCCCAGGCTTTCCTGCCAGGGCTGTGCTCCCCGCGTGCAGGGACACATTGCGAGACGCCGCTGGCCCTGGCGCTCTCCTGCTCTGATGCTTCTTGACAGCTGCGATCGCATCCAGGAGGAGCTCTGAGCTGGAGCGTGTCTCGGGCCTTTGCTCTTATTTCTGGCTCCGTTGTGAAAAATAAAGCTTTCCAGCACATTAAATATCCTTTTGGGAATCAGGAACAGAAAACGCCGTCTCCCAGCTGCGGGTCTGGTTGTAGTGGCCAAGCCTCGGGTGAGCCTTTGCCCCACAGCAGCTCTTGGCATGAGGCAGTCGCTTGTGGGTGCCCTCAAGGAAAGCGTGGGTGCTGTGGGAGAAGGTTAGCAGTGGCTTTTCAGCCCTTCACACTGGTGATGCAGCATCTCCACAGACTTGTCTCCCTGCTCCCATTAGCCAAAGGATTGTGGCTACTTGTCCTGCTTTTGGACAGTGGTGTCCTGGCTTTTTAAGACCTGGTCTTATAGCTGCAGGGAATGAGCTAAGCCATTCTTGCAGAGCACCCATGGTGATAGAGTGTCGCCAGGATTTCTGAGCATTGACAGCCCTTCTTGGAGGAATATCTCCATCTGTATGGAAGTTTGCAGCTGGATTTTATTTCTTCCTTTTGTTTGTTTGTTTTAATATTAGTTTGTTAATTATCCTAAAAAAGAATTCTGTGTGTGCTCTTCCAAAAATAACAAATCCTTAAATGCTTTTGTGCCTGAATAATCTCAATTTGGTGACCTACAAGCCATAGGCAGAAGCATAAAAGAAATAATTTTCTTTTTCACTTAGGAACCAGATGGCTCAGTTCAATCTCTGTGACATTCTCTAAATGAAATTGTGTTGTAGACATTCAGCAAGAAACTAATTTCAGGAGTTTGGGAGAACTCTGGAAGGGTGAAGGGACCAAAACTGCAAATTATGTGTCTCAACAGGGGACAGGAGAGAAGATGTGGGAAGGGAGGAAATAATTGTAACACAGAATTTATTCCAAGCTTTTCCTTCTTTTGCTTCTCTGCCAAGAAATAGCAAAATTGACATGTTCATTCAATGCTTACATTTAATGGCATACTTTTGTCAGTCCATAGTTCTTGGCCTAAAGTTGTTAATTGAACAGCTCCTTAAAGCTGTTTGCAGTTCCTGTTGTGGCAACTCACTGTGCACATCAGCTGGCGATGCTGCCCTTTCCCCATATGTGACCACAGCGGCGTGAATTTGGAGCACCGCATTTGCACACATTGATTGCAGATGGATGGCTGTATGGCTGGAAATTTGTAGCCTGCAAATATTTGAGTATCTGAGTACAGAATTTGCTTTTCTCCAAGTATTCACACCTGTAAAGCTCAAGCATCAGAGCTGGTACTGTGAGAAAGGCCCAGGTTTGAAGAAAGGACAGGGAGGAGGAAGAGGATGGTTTAGATCAGTCATGGAGAACATCACCATACTTGAGAACAAGAGGGGGAAGAATGAGGATTTTGTTGAGGAAACGAGGGTGTGTAGAAAGGGGGGAAACAGACTTTAGCTGTGATCAGCCATCGCTGAGTGCTGATCTAGCAGAAGGAAATGGCTGAGCCTGTGGAGTAGTTGGAGGATCTGGATATGACGGAGAGGTGTGGGGTTCCAGCAGCCAGGCTGGCTGGGACATTGCTCACTGCTCACACTGGAAAGGCGTCTTTTCTTCTGTCTGTGGTGGGTGGGAAAGGTGCATGAAATCAGCAGAGCCAAGGGAAATTGTGGCAACTCTCAGCTGTGGTGACTATTGCTTGTAGTCATGCATGTCATATTTTACCAGAGAGCAAAGCTGCAGTCTGGAGCAGATGAGTGCTGTGGGAACAGCTTGGGTTTAGCCGCTCCAGTAGCACAGGACTGGAAAGCAGGAGATGGAAGGAAAAGGCTGGAAAAGCCTCAAGGACTGATACGTTTTAAAATGTATTAAGCCATTGAGTTGCATCTGTGGCACTTATATTCACTCATTGGTGATGATTTCTATCCTATTTGTAAGGATACTTTCAAACTAACTGGAATGTCTGAGCTGCTGTGTGGTGAAAGCAGGGGCTGCCTCTGGTCTCTTGAGCGTCCTTGAGGCCATTCCATGCCTCATTTTCCCTGTGATGAATACAAATGTTGATTCTCCTTTTAGGATGTGTTTTGGCATTGTCTACCATAAAACTACAAGGCACTTGTGAAGATAATAAATAATGTCCTGTCACTATGGGCCTCTGGAAGGAAGAGGGTATATGGAGAAGGAGATGTCAATGCAGGAGCATCTTTGGTCAGAGAATAAAACACAAAGAGTAGTAGAATAGGAAGACGAAGAGTAAAAGTAAAAATACACATTTATTTCTCTCCCTCTAAACAAATCACCATGTGTACATATATATATGCATGTATTTTTTTATTCCCAGGGCAAAGTAAGTTACAACTAATGTAACAAAGTCTGACACGTTAACAGAGAGGTGCAAATGTTTGTGAAGATGTGGAAGTAATTGCTTTGACTCTTGCACTGGAGCTTTAGGATAGCTGGATGACATTTTTTTCTGCCTCTGTCATTGTCTCCTTGTTCCTGTGCATCACCTAACACAAAACATCATCCCTGCAGGCTCTGGAAACTGTGGCCAATCGTCATCTTGCCATTACAGACTTTTCCTTTAACAGCCAGCTTGTATTCCCATAGCCTGGAGCTGCCATCACAGACTTCCCAAAGAAAGGAAGGAGGTGTTTTGTCTATTTGCTTCTCAATTTCTAGATTATTTTATACCGTTTTCTCCAGGGGGGCTACATTTGCTTCTATGACAGGAGAAAGAGCTCACTAAGAGCTTTGTCACTGTCATTACTTTGCTGCAGGGTGGAATCAGTGCTGTGCTTTGTGAATTTTCCCTCCTTTCCTTCCTCCACTAAGGGCTGTCCTTCCAGCCCACTTAGTTGGGCAGCCTCTGGAGTAGCCCCCACCATTCCTCGGCAGCACAGAGTTGAATGTCTCTAGTCTGTCCTTCCAAGTCCATCCTCTTAAAAGTAGCAAAAGCAGAATATTATCCCCTTGTGGCAAGAGGGAGGCAAGTATTGAGGCAAGGAGAGGTTCAGTGCCATAGTGGAGGTTGAGGCAAAAATGTCTTTCAGGCAATGGAAGGAAAATCCTGACATTGGCTGTCCTTTGTCATCTGGCTGTCCTTCCCTTCTGTAATGAAAGATCATAAAATTTGACCTCACTCATTTACTGTCTTGTAAATTTTTTGATGGTAAAATAATCACAGTCTTGGAATCTCCCTACCCTCAACTGTAAAAAAGACATGGATGAAGGTGGACAATGATTAGATGCAAAAAAGCAGCACTATGGTTAGGCCTAAGAAGAGTTGGCTGGGGTTATAAACTTGGGTAGTTTTGTTCAGTGTCATCAAAGTATTTCACAGGCCTTTTCCAAGCTCTCTGCCCAAAGCAGGAGTTGCCTGGGTTTAGCTGTCTCTGTGCAACAGCCAGTGCACTGAGCCAGATTTACCCTATGAGGTAAATCTTTAACCTCAAGGGAAAGGTTTCTTTGGATAGAAAATAAAGCTTGAAACCAGGGTGCTAGAGCTGACCTGGAGGTTTAAATCGATCCCTCATCCCTTGAGCCCCAAAGTAGTTCAGATCCAAAGCTGTTTTTTTATTTTGTGTGACCATTAATGTGATACGTGTCAGCAGTTCCCATGGCACAGAGATGTGCCCTGGAGAAACTGAGTGCTCTGAGCCCATGCTGTGTAACAACCTGCTATGACTTCTGAAAAGTCACTGCTGTTTGCTCCTAGATAGTGTTGGATTTTAACAGTGAAGTAACTGGCTCCAGTGGTGAGGGACCTTGCACCTCCTTGTCCCTTCTCTGGGTATCCTGCCCTCCTCGTACAGGATCAAAAGATGGCTTTGCTCCAATAGCCAGTGTGTCCTTTGAAGATGGGTAAAGTATGTGAGCTCTAATCTGTTGTTATTTTTAGCTCTGCCAGGAGGATTTGGTCATTTCAGTTCACTATTACTGATTTTTTTTTTTTTTTTTGTGTGTGTGTGTGACATTCAATCTACAGCCGTGGAACATCTCTCCTTGCTGACCTCTCCGAACAGCCCCGCAGTGCCACGTGGTGGAGCTGTCTCTGCACGGATGATTGGTTTTGAGTCTTGGCAGCCAGGGAGGAAAAGTGGAGTGGAAAACCAATCCTGATGAGCAGTGAAGGATTAGCTAGGGAGATTGCACACTGTAAATTTGCATTTCCTTTCCTAGATAGTCACAGGAAATGCAGAGAAAGAACAGAAGACCAATAGTCTTAAGCTAGTCTGGAACTTCAAAGAAACATCCAGCTAGTTTAAGGCAAAATTACAGGCCTTGTTATCCAAGCTCATAAGTGCCACTGGGCTGGTGTCTTGAAGCTGTGGAGGAGTAGGTTGGCTTCTTTTTGCTCTGTATATTATTAAAGCCAAAGCCAGTGTGGTTCTGATTTTTTTTTTTTTTTAAACATGATGTTTCGTAATGATGCATGAAGCAGAAAGGAAGTTGTTTGATTTTCCTTTTCCCCTCCACCCTGATAACCAGCCTTAGCTTTTTTTGCATGCTGTCAGCTCAGGAAAAATCACATTGAGACTTTAAATGGAGCAAATAGGATGAAAGAATCATTAGGAATGGGAAGAAATAAGAAATGCTATAGCTGTTTGAGTTTGCTTTTAGAGTCGTACAGGGGTGTGATGCTTTATCAGATGTGGTCAGTACTGGATGGGAAACACTGTAGGAGCTGGAGGTGGCAGCTGTAGTGATGCTGGTGTGGGTACCAGTCTCTTCAAGGTGGAACTGACCTGCTGATGCAGGAGCGAGGGCTCTTCTACTTGGCCTGAAAATCTGAGGGAGACAACAGCAGACTAAAGATCACTTGCTGGCCCTGTTCTATCTCCCAGTGACTCCTGAACTGATTAAAGGGGTAGTCAGACCTCAGACCAGTCTTGAGAGCTCTGTTATTACCTAAGAGAAAAGTAGTCCCCGAGGAGCAAGGGCTCAGGCTCTGAAGGGTTTGAGGCTCAAACCCACATCCTGTGATCAGGCAGACAACTGATGAAGCTCACTTGGAACTGAAGTGCCTAGAAACTGGGGCTCTGGAAGCAGTCCTGGGGGACCAGTTAAATGCTTGATGTAGGGGACACTAAGACTAGCAATGCCTTGCAGTCTCCTCCATAGCCTTCATGCTGCTGTGAGCAGAAGCACACAGACACCAACGGGTTCTTGACCAAACTGATGGCTCTCTCAGTCGTTGTCAGCTGTACGTGAGCAGCCACCAATCCAAATAAGTAAAATTTTCATTTTTTTTCTAGATCATCAATCGCTGAAATGAACACAGCTCCGCTCCCAGCCACGCTTTATGATGTGTGGCTGCAAAAAACTTGTTGGAGTGCAGAGTTTCTTTACTTAGTATTTCTTCGAGGTCACACCCGTAATTCATCTGAAACATCATCATTTGGTGTTTTTGGACTTTGGAGACTTTCTGAAAAAATTCACAAGAATGTAGGCAGCAGAGTTCTTTCTTTCAGTTAATTCTTCCAACAGTTCATTAACTTGGTTTAATTCACTATCACTTTATACGGCAAAGTACATTCTGGTAGCTCGAATGCCTAACCTATTGGATACAGTGCTTCCTGCTCCCTGTCTGCATCAATTGCCCTTTCAACACTGTCACTGGGAACGGGGAATAGGGTGGTAATGCCATGTGAAATGTCAAACACACATGTGCTGTGTTAGTTTGTACAAGCAAAGGGCAGATTGCACAGAGCACCTTTGCTTAGGGGCTACACTGACAGCAAGATCCATAATGATTTAACAGCGAGGCTGTGGCATAACCTACACTGGACAAGAAGTTCAGAGCTGCTGCAGCTGCAGGTATCTCCTTTGCAGAGCAGGTTTCTAACAGTGTGTGGACATTCAGCCTCTTGTGATAATGCCTTTACATCATCCCGGGACATTTGACCCATCATGTGATGTGCAGGAGAGGTGACACAGAGACATGAGCTGCCAGCACAGCATGATCCACTGGGAAATTTCCCTTTTCCCCAGGGGCCTTTGTGTGGAGGACAGCAGCTGGTAATTGACCATGTTTTTAGTGGAAATGGAAATCATTATCCTCGTGTTTTGTAGGGGTGGCTGGCCCAAGGAGAGCCCTGCATTTTCCCGTCTTCCTCTGGTGTCAGTGATGGTCACTCTCTTAAGGTTTTGGAAGCTCTTTTAAGCTTTTATGTTTAACCCTGTTTTTGGTCCTGTAACACTAGACTAGTTGTAACCAAATCTGGTTACCAGAAAGGGTAAGCATGACTGTAAAATGTGCTTAATAATGATTTAAAAGAAGCTAAAAAAAAACTCATTATTTTTTTGAGAAGCAGTGGGCCTCGTTAACTAAAGTCACTAGTAGTGAGGTGCAAAATCTTGCCTTTACAGGTTGCCAGGCGAAATTTAGTCAGACTGTACATAAAGCACATTCCCAGTAACAGTTCATCTTCTCTCATTCCCACCTGAAGCCACAACAAATCCTCTGTTGACATCCCAGTTGCTCTGACAATAATCAGGATGCTGCTGACAGCCAGGGAGGTGATCAAGAGGAATAAGCAGTAGGGGAAGAGCCCAGACTGCACCTGCTATGGTGACTGTATTTACACAGGAAGCCCTAAGGCATAATTGATAGGTGAAGCATGGAGCTGATGGTGCAGTGCACCAGGGCAATGGGCACAGCAATGTGTAGGGTCCTCGGGGACCTTTGCAGTGCAAAACAGTGGTGGGTTTTCTCTGCCTGCAGATTTCTCTGGAAGTGAGAGATGGACACCTGCATGAAGGTTTAGATTCGTGTTTCCTAGACCATGCTTAGGACTGATGCATTTATTCACGGTGACAGAACTCCTGAGGAGGTTATGCATTTAACATTAGCCAGAATCTGATCTCCGCCAGAGGTCTGAACCATCTTTGCCATCAGTCAGGTAGTGTTGACACCTTACACAGAGGTTTTTATAATTGTGCTTGAAACAAGCAATAGTTTCTGTAAAATTAACTCTCATTTACTCTCTTCCCTGTTTTAATGTTCCATCTGTTTTGAGCTTGACTGTGAGGACTTAGCACTTCGAAGTGTTATGGCTGGGTACTTGTGGTTTCTGAACCGTCTATTTTCTTGGGCATGAATGTGAAGAGAGACTTCTTAAGGAGGGTGCACTCCCTTTGCACTGGGAAGAGACACTGCAGGGTAACAGCCTCTGCTGGATTTTTCTGGCACCTGCACCTCAATTTCTGAAGTGGAACAGAGAGAAAAACAAAACTGAAAAATGGAGAACCATTTCTGAACATTTTGGTTGGACATGCTCTGTTTTCAGCCTAAAAGTGGGCAAATGTAATCTTCTCCTGCATAGATTAGAGGGCACTGGTTGAAGTTAGTACATTTTTTTACAGTGTAGTTTAACAAAGTTCTTGGATTGGCTAGCTAGCTTTTTATTTTAGCTTTTAAATTTGTGAAATAAACCCATGACTGCTTTGCCCTTTCAGTAACTGGATACTTTCAACCCTTTTGTAGCTGCTTTTTATAGCAGAAGTGAGATTCTGTCTTCTCCCGAAAATCAAGCATGTGTGGTTTGAGCTAAAATAGCCAGAGAAGGGTACATGACAAAAAAAAGAGCAATCCTGAATTGCTCCACTGGAGGGAAGTGTTTGACTCCCAGTGTTGAAAGCATCAGTGTAATTTTTTTCCTTAAATCTAGTTCTATTTTTTCTTTCCTTCAAGTGCATGTGATCAGAAACTACAGGAAAAAGCAAGTAATACCCTTGTCTGCAGACTATTTCAGCAAATCCTGTGCCCCTGCTTTCAGTTCAAAATAGATGCTGTAGTCTTCCAAGACCACCTCTGCTTGAGATATTTAAGCTTCTGGGGGAGGAAAATAAGTCAAAATAACAGCTTTTGGGGATCTGTTGCTTTTCAGAGTTGACTGAATTACTGTCATTACCTCTTTTGACCTAGACCTTTGACATTTGACTGAGTCTCTCACATTTTCTTTCACGAGATAATGAAAACGTTGGTTATGCCTTCCTAATGACAGGTTAATTGCTTTTAGAGACTGAAGGGACAGTTTCAGCTCTTATTTGTAATTGCTTTCTGCCTATCAGTGAAGTCGTGTCACCAAATGTTTTCGCAAGCTGCATTAGCTGGTACTAACATTTCTACTACTCAAAAGCTTAAGTTAGGAGGGGGAAAAAACCCGTAGCCCTGGAAAGTGTGCATCTAGTGGGTGACAAATGACAGTGTGGCTCAACAGTCTGACTGACTGCTGCTGACTGATTTTGGCTGAACCCTCTCAGGAATTAAACCTGTGATTTGCTGATTCCACACAGGTTTTCTCAGGTAAGTGGTGCTTGAGGTGTTCTGCTCCACATTCCCTTTAAAGGCAGGACTGTGCCCTGAGCAAAATTAACCTCATTTGAGACTACAGAAACATTTCCAGCAGGTTCCAGTGCCAGCACAGCTGTGTGAATCAGTGATGAAACATGAATTTTTCCACCAGGAAGTGTTTGATTTCTGAGTGGTAATGGAGGATAAAGTGGGTTCCAAGCTCTGTTAGCACGTCCTGTGGTGTCAGGAAGCACAAGTACACTAGTGGTCACTGCTACATCAAAGAAGCACAACTGCATGAAATACAATAAGAAGGATGGCTCTATTAGAGAGAGGGTGGTACTTGATAGATGTTGATTTAATTCTTTCCCTTTTCACAGGTTCTCTCAGACCTTGGACAAATCTCCAAGAGAAGCCTCAGCCCCATTTGAGATTTTTGTACCCAGAGGTGATTCCTGGCTGGGGCTACATCTCTGGGGACATGCACCCCACAAGAAAGCAAAATGTGGGAACTTGTAGGCCTGAAACCAGATCTTGGCCTCTGTGTTTCAATTACCTTTTTGCAATGTAAGGATGGCAGCTAACAGCACTCCCTTGGGAATGCTGTGAGGATAAATTAAAGATGGTGAGTGGAGAGAGATGCTGCTGCTGCAGAGAATACAGAATTAATAGGGGTGAGCCAGAGGAATGCAGAAAACCAGTTTTAGAATTTTCAGAATTAAGACAGAAGTTAAAAATATGGGACACATATTAATGCAGACTTTTGCTTGTAGATTATCTCTCCTCTGTGAGCAGACAGACCAGCCTCCTTTTGCGCATAACTGCAGAACTATCTCCTTCACTTACTGCACATGGAGTGACTCAGTGGTAATTTCTGCTTCTGAGGCAGGGAACTGACTGCAGTAAAGTGCTGGAGATACTCTTACCCCTGGTGAGCAATCAGCAGCGTGCAGGCTGATGTGGTGTGTGGGGCTGGGAGCGCTTGCTGCTGAAACACAGGTCTGAGCGTCTCATCTCTTTCTGTGTTCAAGGTCCTGCAACCATTTCTCCCTTATACCCTCCTTTTCATCACTTTAAAATCCTAATCAAAAGCACGAAGGACATAAATGTAGCCCATCTGTTTGAATAGCCCTCCCTTCCTACCTAGGCCATGGCAAACCCCTTCACTTTAATGGGCGTGCTTTGCATGGCTTTGGAGGCTGCTCTAAAATCACACGATCAGAGGACACTGTGATGGATGATGGACGTTGCTGAGAGGACTAAACTAAAAAAGGACTGCCACTCCGTTCTGTGCCATGGCATGAAGTTATGCCTTAGTCTTCTGTCTAAATGAGACTGAAGGTGCTTCTTTTTGATGGATGGTCAGTGGTTTAAGTTATTAAGATGCCATAAAGTTCTTACTATTGTGAAAAGTATTGGGACTGGTCAAATTTTATTGTAATCCTTCCAATGCGCAAGTGCTCTTTTGTTTTGCCTTTTTAAAGTAAGAGCAGCAGTTTAGATAAATCTGGACTCTTTGCAGTTAAAAAGTCTGGATGAGATACTCTTCAGGCTAAGATCCTTTTCCTGCAATTGGTTTGTGGCTGCAAAGCACTGTCTCCCCCAGGCATTGGTGAGCTTTTTAAGGTGCTGGAAGATGAGGTTGCAGCTTGGGCTGACTTTTTCTGCTCATCCTGACTATGTGCCACATGGGATAGGTAATCCAGAGACTGCTCAATGCGTTTAATGTGCAGTTGATGCCCACACATGTTTCTTGCTGTTGGTGCTGATGTTGCTTGGAGAAGGTTATTCTGGGGTTTGGCTTTTGGTTACTGGGGAGGTCTGAGCAGTGAAAAGTCCTGGACAAGCTTCTCCAAGGGAAACCTGCTTGCCTTTGCCTTGGCTGTGACAGAGTATTACCCTGTAGGGAATGTGCATATTCAGCCAGTGGGTGAGAGGCAGTGTAGCTTTTCCTCTCTGAACAGTAAAGTTTTCATTGTGGGTTGATAAAAAAACCTCTGGAGAAAATCTTGCTTTGGTTTTCATTCTCCAGGCACAGCAAAGATAAAATTCTGCTCTGTGCTGAGTTCTGCAAGCCTGTGTGAACCTCCCGTGTGATTTCAAAACCCTGATGGTCCCAGATCCTTCAATTCTAGGAGTAACTTCAGGAGTGATGTAAGTGTGCCTGAGCAGCACTTCAGCTCCCAGAAGGTTCAGAGATGTTGCCTGTGCCCTGGGAACCAGCAGAGACATTTTGTGTGCTCTGCTCTTCACAAGGGGATGATTCTTCTCATATTTGTCTCATGAAGTGGGGAGGCTTTTATCTTTCCAGCAGTGACTCAAATAAAGCTTGAGTCACTGGCAGAGAAGCCTTTACTATCTGATAGCTCAGCTGTAATCTGGGAAGAATAATTGGGTGAGTGTTGGTTTAGTCTCTACTGGGAGAGATGTCTGCGTCACAAAAAATTGATTTGCCATTTGAATAGAGAGGTTAAATGGACTGTGAAGACTGCTCTCCTGTCAGTTCTAGAGGCAATGATGTCTTGTGATTTCAGGATATCAAACATAAGGCACCTTGATAGGACAGGAACGGAAAAGATTGCACTGCCAGGGCACAGTCTGCAGCTACTTTGTGGCCAAAATGCTCTTAGAGTAACCAGAGTGTGTCAAGAACACACAGGTAGATTTATGTAAATCTAAACGCACCCATGCACATGCATATACACATGAAAGTGTGCACAGTGCATATCAGGAGAAGAGAAAGAAGAGTGAGTCAAATCAAAATGTTGACAGATGACAAGAAAATTCCCATTCAGCCAAAACATCTGAAGAACCTCCATGAATCTGACAGCTTGACTTTCAGCCTCAAACTGTTCATTGGTGACCTGACTAATACCATAATGCAGACCTGTCTCCATCTTTATCCCACTTTTTTACAGGCTTTTATTTCCCTGCCTCATATTCATGCCCCACATCACAGTTCAAATCATTTTAGCAAGATGGCTGTGCTTAATCTGACTCCCTGTGCCATATGTATCTCGTTGATTACAGACCCTCTTAAGATGCCACTCTTTGCATGCCCTCCTGTTAGCAGCTTTTCCCTTCCTTAAGCCTCTTGAATGTCTTTGCTCACAGGATTAAAAGCCTTTCAATAAATACGGTACGATTGCTGAATTAGTGTAAATTTTGCTCTGAGATTGCCAGTCACTTAGTTCTTGGAAAGCAACAGCAACCGAAGGCACCTGTAAATGGTCTTTGCCAATGTTTGATTGAGGCTAGAAAAGTCATACAAAGATGCGTCAGGAGTTGATGTTAAGGAGGTCTTAGTCTTGGCTGAGATCTGTTTTTGTGCTCCAGGTAATTTGAGAACAGGTGGAGTGATGTGGCACCTCTGAGTGCACAGGGGTCCCTCCTGCTCTCTAAAGCAAACCGAGTCGGGCTGTGATGGGAAGGTCTAGAGAAGGGGAGAGCAGGCTGGCAGATGAAAGGCCGTTATTCATTAAGGTATGCTCGCTTCTGTGTGTCTTGCAAAACATTGTTCCTGCAGCAGCAGGAATCAGGATAGACAGAGATGTACATACACTGAACACACTGAGGTATGTGGTGCAACTCTGCTGTCTTTCAGCAGCAACCACAGAAAAGCAGATGAGGTGCATCTGAGCCATCATTTATCCTCCTCATTTTAGACCATGCTGAGCAAATCTCTGATTTCCCCAGTCTCAGTTTCATGTTTCTGGTACAGTGATGTGAGAGGACATACTCCAAACAGTTCCCTGTCTGACCTGCACTCCAAGGTGACAGGGAGGTTTGAAAGACTGTACCCTCATTTTAAAATAAGTCCTATGCTGGCAGGCTTGAGCAGCTCATGGAAGTGCTGTGTTTAACTCCAAAGCCCACTCTTGGTCTGTGTCTCAGTTTTTTGTGCAGGCTGCTATTAGAGGACATCACATCAATTGCTTGTTCAGATCTAAGATGTTACATGTTTTGTATGACACTTTAAAATGCTGAAGTCCTACTGAGTCTCTGTGTAGCCCGTGCTCCTCGATGAGTTGACAGCTCTTGAGAAATCTCCTAGGAGCACTGGGAGGAAAAGAAGCAGCAAGCAGGAAACTACAAGGCAAGCACTCTGTGTATCGGAATGAGTAACTGCTCTTGGTCTGTGTTTGGCAGAGTACCCACAGGCAACAGCTGATGGCACTGGAGTTGTGGGCTGGGGAATGCCCCTTTCTCACTGCTGGAAATGAAAAATCTGATTGCTTCCCTCTGCCACAAACTGTTTTGAAAATGACTTTGATTTGATTAGAGTCAACCTTTGGAAA
The DNA here is from genome assembly GCA_013396775.1 of Cephalopterus ornatus. NCBI lineage: Eukaryota > Metazoa > Chordata > Aves > Passeriformes > Cotingidae > Cephalopterus > Cephalopterus ornatus. The sequence continues at coordinate 226,625 of VZRE01002049.1, forward strand.
ACCAATCTTGCTTTTCGGGTTGCAGACGGGAAATGTTCATAGACTCAGACTAGCTCTGTGCACCCAGAAAATGGTTGTCCAGGTTCAGACTCTGGCAAGCCTGGGTCAGCTTGACCCTAGGGGTGTGTGTGCAAGGACTGGGAGTTGTCTGTGTGATACAGAGCATGTCCTGGGGGGTTATTAGGGGGCCCCGAAGACTCATTTCTGCAGACCAGAATTCCACTGGTGTCTTGAAGGACTTGTTTTCTCATCTATTCTGGTCCAAACATTCTGTGTATAAGGCAGACAGCAGCAGACTGGGTTAAACCCTAGAGGAGAGACCAAAGATGAATAATCCAGGAACAGCCTGAATGCAAGTGAATTTGCATGAAGCTGTTGGAGGCGTTGGAACTGCTGATGGAAATATTGGTGTGTGCTCTTTCATGGCAGTGATCCTGATATGGACAAGTCTTAAGGTGCACTTGGCTTTTTGACTTAGCATGAACTTACAGCAGTTTTCTGCTTGGAGCCCACATGCAGAGAAATATTTGCTTGGGGAATGACAATTTCCTTTTATGCCTTAGGCACCAATTTGATAAAAGCAACTAGTGCAACAAGAAGTGCACTGTTCTGATATTAGGTTTTTGGGAAAGAGAATATCATGATTTTTTAGATTGGGAATCCTTAGTTTTTAGAAGGTCATTGCATTTAATAATGTGTTTTTGAAAATTAGAATGGAAATAAAGTAATACAAAAATATTCCATGTTCATCCCATTAACTTGACAGAAAATTGTGACACTCTTGGGGTCTATTACTGCTTTCATGCCATGTCAAAGGAAGCACAGACTCCTGAAACTTCCATTTTAAGTGGGTAATGAGAAAAAGGGGGCATGGGTGAAGCTATTTCGGAGTGCTCCTGCTCTGAGCAAATATCTTGCTTCTCCTTAGCCGAGTGTTGGCATCATATCATTGCACTCTGGTAGCTTTTGGTGGTGGTAAATCACATATCTACACCAATTAAGAATTTGAAGTAATTTTTTTTTTCTGCCCTTCTTCCTTTGCTGTCTGGCTTTCGGGACAATCATGGGCAGTCAGGCCAGACAGGAGGACAGCTGAGAGGATGGCGGGTGTCAGGGTGGTGTTTCCTGCAGCAAGGACAAATGAGGTCTTCTAGATCCCACAGGAGACACTAGCTTGTTTTTAGAAATGGCAATTATCAGATGTTTGACAATGTCTGATTAAATCCTTTAGCTGTGTTATATGTGCCTGTCTACGTGTAACGTGAATGCAGTTGTCCAGGCATGCTCTGAGTATTGTAATGATTTTGTTAACGTAGCAAATACTTTCTATTATTTAATACTTTGAAGTGATTTTTTTTTTCTTCCTGTTCTATATCTTTACAGCATTTTGTTGCTCTGTTAAATTGCCCATGTACCTCTCCTGGGTGCATGTTAATGGTAGAGGAATTGGTCTGACAAATGGGTTTCCAAAGCTGCAGAAAGCAACTGAGATAAGCAGAGCCCCATTTGCCTGAACATCTGCAGTGCCTACAGCTGTGCCCCTATCATGTACACATTCAAATGTACTCCTGTTTTTAGATCAAGATATGGGGGGTCTGGTGGGGTGTAAAAACTCTGACCTTATGCAAACTGATTTAGTGCAATGTGTCCCCTAAAGTCCCTGCCTGCTGTAGAAATGAGAGGGGTTGAATCTTCCCTGTGGTGCTGTGGGAAGTGGCTGGTGCTTCTCTCTGCAGAATCCCTTAGAAGGATTTCCCTCTGGTGCCACAGGTTGGGTCCCATATCTACAGGCGGCTGGTTTGGGGTCAAACACTAGCAGTCAAGTCTCTTCTTTGTTGCTTTAACTTCTTTCAGGCAGCAGAGGCTCCTTAGAAGCCATATGTAACCTGTCTGGTTCTTTCTCCTGGCAGCTCCCCCAGCCCCTCTGCTTTTGGTTTTCTTAGAACATCAAGGCTTCCTCCAGGCCTGGATTAACTTTGATTGAAGTTTCTTCTGTAGTTGAAGGGAAGGGGGCAGCATGCCTTTGCAGAGCAAAAAGCCACCCAGCTGAGGCATGAAGAGAGGAGGTTTGAGAACTCCTATTGCTAGTTGTTTTTCAAGATCATCTAATAAAACAGTGCAGTTCAAGAGTTCCCAAGAAGCAGACCTCAGTGGCATCCAGGTTGGTCTGAACATGGAACAGGAATGAGATTGAATGTACGGCTCAGCCACAGTGATTTATTTTTTCAATTATTGTCTAAGGTCAATATTGCAACAAAATAAGCCGCAGCATAACTAAGCTAGACATGGAGTAACCTGGGAGGTAGAATTTATGGTCTAGCTCTGCACTCCTACACTTTGAGCAGACTTTAATGGGAACTGTGTGTGCTTAGCAGCTGGGGAAAATCAAAAGCCATCTGCTAAGTGTTTGTGGGAGAAGATTTTTCCTTCTGTCCAGGCAACTCAAAGTTGGACTAGGAGCCTGGAAAAATGGAGCCTGTTTAGAAGCCAACCACAAATCAGCTCAAGGACAACTGTTTCACTAACATGCTCTTTGTGTGTGTTATGTGTTCTCTGTGGTTAAAAGAGCCCCAGTCACTAGCGGGGTTTAGGGAGCTGCTTAACCATCTGTCACTGCCTCTTTGTTGTGTCATTTTTTCATTAGTTCAGTGGTACGAGTAATAATTTGAAAGTTCTGGGCCCTTGCTCCCTGCTTGGCCTTTGAGTTTCTAAAAACCTCGATTCAACTAATAGGATGATGTTTTAGTAGTTGTTGCTTGTGGGGAACAAGGCAGAAATCATAGAATAGGGACTGTGAGAATTGCAAATAACACATTTCAGCGTGGAAGGGAATAGGCAACAAAAAACCCCAAAAAATCAATGTTGTCCAACAGACTGATTACGGTATTTTTGCTTTTACCCTCCGATGGCTTCTGTCTTGTGGGCATAATAGTGACATAACTTACTTTCTCTGGCTGTTGTATGTGGTATTTGTCAGGGGAAAAGCAACTCCTGCCTTGCAAATTACAAAGGGGCACAGCCCAGCACTGGGATGGTCTAGGTGCATTGTGCCTCTTTAAGTCATGAGCCACGGCATCCTGGCACAGCAAATCTGTCCATTCACATGCTTGTAGGTTGTTCCTTGAGTTCTTTGCCTACCTGTGAGTTTTCAGTGTCATTTATTCTGAAGTGTTCCCATTTCAATGTGTGGTTTGCAAAGTCAGCGCACAGTAAACGTGTTTCAATCTTTGCAGGCAATTAAAAAGGTGAAAGTAGGCTGAGTTCATGGAAGGACATGAGTAGCAGCCAACTGCCTGACTTGAAAGGCTGCTTATTTTTTCAGTGCTGCTGATTTCTGGATAATGACAGATGCTTATACTTCAAGGTGAGAGGGAGGAGGAGAAAAGAGATTATTAGCTGTGTGTGTGTGGCTGGGGGGGTGGGGTCAGTATGCTTCTTCAAGGAGTTTGAGGCCAAGGCATTCAGGTTCAGCTGTCTGAAATGAAAGATCTGAAATAGAAAGAAGAAAATCTGAGCTGAGCTGGCAGCAAAATTTACATGTAGCTTAACAAGTGCTTTTGCACTGTGGTAGTTGAATTCTCTCTCTTTTCTTTAAACCTTGAAGGTAATTGTTTTCCCAGTTCTTTGTGCTGTCCAACAAGCCGAAATGCTTTAAAGACAGTGTTGAAGAAATGTTAAGTGTCACCAGTCAGAAATTGGGAGAGATTTAGGAGCAAACAGTGTGTGAAGCTCAGCAGAGCAATAAGCAGTTAAGGCTGTTTCTTCTCCAGGGCTGCTGCACCTCAGCTGCCTGCTTGGGAAATGCCTTTGGGAGTGAAGGATCTGAATACTACAAGATCCAGATTTTACATCCATAATAAACAAGGATTAAATGAAAGGCTTCTAATGCTTCATTCTGTCCTGTGTTAATGAGCAAGAGTTTTATTTATAAAGGTGCAGTTTTATGAATGTTCCCCTGGTGATGTTTGTTTGGTGTGGTCATGGCAGGCGCTCTCTCTGGCCAGGAAAGAGTGCTCATTACAGTTTGAAGGGAGCAGATAGATCAGTTTCCTTTTCTCCATAAACCCTTTGATGTTTTTACTCTAGTAATGGCTAAGATGTCTGTATTCACTAGGTGATGATTTCTGTCTTTGTATGCATTTTTAGAGTGGAACAATGCTGCTGTAAGCACATACAATGTGAATTTTTCCAGGTAAATTTTGAAGTTGCCTCCTGTTTGCAACTGCATAATCTTTCAGGCACATCAGGTTTGGTTTGCAGAAGCAAATGAGTGGGTCTGGACATCCCCTATGTCCGTAGTGAACAGGTCAAGAAGGAACTGGCTTAAAACAGCAAATGGGGAGGTGAGGAGGGAGCTTTAGGGTTAGGAAAAAAGCCAAAACTTTATCAATAGAGGTAGGTGGTTTCCTTTACCCATGTGGCAGCCGGGGAAGGTTGTCTCCAGCAAGAGAGGCAAAGGACAAATCCTTTTATTCTGGTGTTCCTGATTGAGGTAGTGTCCCCATATCCCCAGCAAAATCACTCCTTAAAGTGCCCCACATGGCCTGAGGTTAGAGAGGGAGGACAATAATCGTGCCAGTTTCCAACATCAATTATTCTGTGATTCAGCATGTACAGGGCCAAGCAACTATGCCTGACTGCTTCTGAGGGGTCCCTTTTCACCTAAAGACCACTAAGGGCTCATTAAAATTGTGCCCTTCAAGACTTGGGTTTAATGAGCTGTTTAGTGACAGGGAGCAATAAATGAATAAATTTAAAAACACCAACAACTTCAATAGGAGGAAAATTGAATCAATTTCCCAATGGGTTTAAGATGTATGCAAGTAAAAGTAGCAAGAGCTAGGATCCCATTGTTCTGGATTCAGGTATGGAGGTGTTTCTGAGCATTTCCCCTGGCCATTCCTGCCTTGCATGGAGGAACAGAGTGCTGTGATGAGGAAGGGCTTTGCTGCCATATTTCTAACAGCAATTCTAGTAAAGATACATTCAAAATGCTGGTAGCATCCCTGGGAGCCTAAGTGTTCTTTTTTCCATTCTGTTTTAACTGTTACCTGGGCACAATGTAGGTGGTCCAACCCTAGGTTTGGGAGTCTGCTTTACTGAGGTTTTACTTGCCTTCCTCAGGTTTCAGCTGTAAGAACGAAAGAAAATATTGTGTGTGGTCCAAAAGCACCTTTGTTCTGCACCTGTTCCCCTTAGTGTCAAAAATGAAGGTGTCCTCTGACTTTTTCTAAAGTCAGAAGAAAATAGAATGGCAGTTCTGGGGATTGTTGTTTTTTGATTGAGATGCCCAAACTTCCCCTTGGCAGGCAAAGTTCCCTGTGACTGCTCTTCTTTCATCCTTTTCCTGTGTAATAATTAAAAACACCCAGGTGTGAATTCCCCTTCTGCCTCCATCCTTCAACATGTTAATGTCTTTCTGAGCCTGGGGCAAACTTGCATGGCTTCTGGGTTTAATAGGAACTAGAGCAATTTCAGGGGTAGGGTTTGATGCTGATCAAGAGAGTAAAGTAGTGTATTGTCCGTGTTCAGCTTTGTCTGGGTCCCCCTTTCCTTCTTGCACTCTGACTGCAGCGAGGCATCCTGCTTTTATCAGCAAAGACTTGAATCATGAGAAGTGTGGAGGGTCATCTACTCAGATAGTATAAAATGAACGAGAGCAAGGTTAAAATAATGTTTTATGAGTCTCTGGCCTCATGGCTTCTGGAAAGAGGGAGGTGTGGAGCTGCATGGGAACCAAGGGCATGGTGCCACCCACTTTGTACAAAGTCTGGGCTATTTTCCCCGAAGAACTTCCTTTGCGCTCTATATTGCATTCTGTTTGTGTGTTATGATTGCTTGGAAGGATGTGAGTTAAACTTTAATGAGTTTCTGTCCAAGAGGAATTGTGAAAATAAATGCAATTCCGCCTCCTTGCCCTCTTCCCCATGCTCCGGCTCCCTCCACCGCCTCACATCAGAGCAATCATATAATCATATGGTGCTGAATAAACAAAAGGGCCTAATGTTCTGAATGTGATGTAAGCGGAGCAATAATGGCAAATGACACAGTTTTTAATTTCTAAATGCGCTCAAGGAGTTGGTTTTGCTCACCAAAGGGACATGGTGGCACTCTTGTCCCTCTTCTGTGCTGGTGTTAGTGCAGATGCTGAAGAACCAAAGCAGTGGGATTGGAAGGAGTCAGCTGGCTGTGCAGCTCTTGTACCAGCCAGACTTCTGTGTTACTATTCGTCTCTGGCTTCCTTGGGATTGTGTTTGCCATGGGCTCCTTCCCAGACGTGCGAAGTCTCTCTCAGCTGCCTTTAATTTCCAGGATGTTTCTTTAATGTTTGTTGCCAGAAGGACAAAGATGAGCCTGGAAAGCAGCAGCTGTCGTGTGAAAGCTGTGGTGGGTCATATAGAAGAGTATTTATTTCATCACTCTCTTTGCAGCCCTTTCACAATTTCATGGTCCTGGGGAGGGTAGTGTAAAAGCTGGTGGTACCTGTCAGTCACAGCGTTTGGTGAAGGACGATCAGGAGGAATAGAAAAGGTGAAAAAGAAGATAGAGCAACAAAGTCAGATGGGTTTCAGTGGGATTTTTCATGCCTCCTATACTTTCTTGCCTTGTTCCTGCTATTATTCCAGAGACTATGGCCAATGTCTGGCCAAGGAACACGGGAGGCTTGACTGAATTCCCACTCAGGGGCAGCCCATCTCTCTGGGCAAGTTTTTGCAGCTCAGGAGATGGTGTCTGTGCTCTCAGCTCTTCCTTTTACCCTGTTGTAGAGAACCTATTACTAATTAATAATTCTTTATTTACTTTTCTGTTGGCAACCAGCCCTGTAATATTCAGATTGGTGAGAGCTCCAAGCCCTTTCCTGGGAAAGCTGACCATGGAGGTTATGGAAACTCCTGGGGTTTTGGGTCCTAGAGAAGCTGAAGTGCACTTGGTGTTGTAGGTTTTTATGTTGCCACTTCTGGCTTCCTGTAAGCTCACAGTGTGAAATTGGGCTTACAAATAGTAACCTGCTAATTATTATAGTTGGATCAAGTGTGGAGGGGCCTCAGATCTAAATGAGACTCGATTCCTTAATTTTGCCCTTAACTTTTCACCTTGAAAAGTATCTAATGAAGCAGCTTTCCTTCTGCTGCTCTGTTGGCTTCTGTGCATTTCAAATTCTTCAGGAGGGAAAAGAGCCTGGGAGGATAAATCTAATTTTTTTTGTGACATGCGAGGGCGCCTGGGTAATGACTAAATGTTTGTGTGTTGAATGAACAATAAAGAAATAGAGAATTTGCTTAACTACATAAATATATGAACGCTTTAGTGCCCTACTGTAAAATGGCTCTGAATTGCACGGGTGCCTCCATGCATTGCATGGCTGTGGGGAACCCATACATTATGCTGTCAGGATGAGTGATATCCTGTTTTGGTAGGAACAACAGGAGTCATTCATTACTTCAAGAACTCCTTTCAGGTTGACAAGGTGGTAGCCTGTGCTCGCAATAGCGTCTTTTAAAACTGAAAATACCCTCCTGTGCTATCAGAAGAGGTTGGACACTTGAAGAACTTCTTCCTGCTGAATTAGCATTGTAAAGTGTCCGTGAGGGGAGCATCTTACCAGCTCTCCTGCAAATCTCTGTAGGAAGTGGAGTAGAAATGGCTGCTTTGAAGGGTTATTGTTGTGTTTGCAACCTCACCTCTAATCCTGATTTAAAAGCAATACTTGCGGAAGTGATTTATGAACTTAGGTGACGTGGAGTGGCAAAGGGCTGCAGGCACCAAAGTTATTTCGTAGCTTTTGACATGTTTTATCCTTTGGCTATAAGTGAAAATGTACTTGAGGATCTCATCAATAATTACAGATGGAGAAAGGACTTTTGGTCATGGAGCTTAGCAGATGCTTTGTGCAAAGTGCTGCATTGCAGGAATTGGGTCTTTGTCCTGTTGAACTGGGGATCCAGAAACCAGCAGTGTCCAGAGTCAGCAGTGGCTCTGAAGGTTCTCCTGTGCCACAGGACCGGTGAGCAGGAGGGAGCTGTATGTGCAAGGGTGGGGTGCTCTGCCCCCGCAATGCCAACCAAGTGGTGGAACCGTGGAGCTGTTTCACAGACAGTGATGATGGGTTGTGCTCAGAAGTGAGAAAGCACCTCATCTTCAGTCAGTGCCAATCAGCCCCTTGCTTGCAAGAACACCAAAGTCATAAATACTGAATTAGATCCTATCAATATCCTGGAGATGTAGTTACTGAATCCCCTCAGTAGATTTTTGTGGCTCAGTTTTAGTATTGATGCACAAATGCTTTAAACACGTCATTGCGCATTCACCTTTGTCTGGGACAACAATCCTTATGCGTTGAGTTGTCCTGAGTTAGACTAAGAAGTGTGTGGTTTGTCTCAGTGTTTTATCTCTGCCCTCTCTGATGTTCTGCACTGCTTTGTGTCTCCCTAATATTTTTCTGTTTATTATTACCTTTAGAACTTTGAAAAATACTTTCTATAATGCCTTTTGAGGCTGTTTAGTCACATGCAAAATTGAGTTGTTTTTGACTCTTCTTCCACCTTTCATTTTCTAGCACTGAAACATTCTCCTGAATTAATTCTCTTCAGCCAGACTTGCTGTCCCTAATGCCTCAAAATATGAATTTAGATGTTGAATTATTGTTTTTCTTTATAAATAATACATTTCAAGTCCTTGATGTGAGTTATGATTCCTTAGCCTTTAAGCCACAGTTTGTTTCAGAGCCTTTTTGTTCTTAATTGTGAAGTTTAAAAGCGTGACTTTTTCAAAAATGAAAACTGAGATTCTTACATAATAACTTGCCTTCAGGAGTTGCAGATTTTAAAAGAAACACTAAATGTTGTGAGACTCCCTGTAAAATCATAAGGTTCAGCCACTCTGGCAATACCCTTAGATTTTTAATTTGATAGGTTAAATGCCAACAGTCTTCTGAGTGGTGCATTTCATCCAAAAGGAATTGATTTGAAGAAGCTTCTGGTGAATCTTTCCCCAAAATTGACCACGGAGGCTTGAAAAATATAAGTTCTCGCATGGGAAAAATGTGTCCAGTCAGTAACAGAGAGAGAAACAAAGCCAAGCTAGGAAGCAACCTGTGAATTCACTCAGAGCTGGCCTGCACAGTCTGAATATTGAGAAGTTGTTCCTTGCAATAATTTTTACTTCTGAGGGCGATTGTTGTTCCGCCTTAGTCACTGTCAGAATCCCTTGGGGCATCATTGGAGCACAAATGTCAGCCTTGTCTGCCGCCTCTGCACTTCTTATATAAGTGTTCAAGCTCTGTAGTCAGGAACTGTTTTCCTTGGCATTGAACAAAGATCAAGACCAGACCCTTCTCAGGGGCTTTGTAAAATTAGGTTTGTTTCCCCCGCCCCAGATAACTAGTTTCAATCGCAAGGTTCCAATAGGGAGGACAGAAATACAGAGGCTGTGTTGGTAGCTTCCCCTCTGCTTGTTTGCTTTCAGTTGTTGATAGGTCATTTGTCAGCATCTGCTGCCTTCAACAGGTGACATCACATTTCTCATGGTGTCATGTGCTATCAGAGGTGGCAATGGCTGTGCTAAGAGCAGGTCAGCAGCCTTGGTCTCTTTGATCACACACTGAATGTTCAGTTCAGACTGCTATGGTTTAAGTAAGGATCTCTTCATCACTGCTGGGAGATCTATGTGCTTTGGGATTTTTCCAGGACTTTTGTCCCATCCACCAAACAGCCTTTGTGCAGCAAAGCTTGGCCCACAGTGGCACTGATCTCATGTCTGGGCCTTTGGACCTCCATAATGGGAGTTTCATCTTGTATGAGCCATATATTTGTTTGTTCCAGGCTTGAGATGCTTTTATGAAACTCCAATTCTTACTCCTTAGAGCACTTCTCTTTCTTTAATGAAAGACGGTGTAGAGAAAATAAATTTCATTGTGTTATGTTCCTGACCATTAACCCTACTGCCTGAAGTGCTGAACCATGCTGTGTACCAGCCCACCTGGGTCCTTTCTAAAGACACAGAAGCATAAAACTGTCCTATTTTCTTTTTTTTTTCATAATTTCCATGAGAAATCTCTTTGCAGGTGTGCAGAGATTGAGATCTTTTCTAGATTTTGGATGCAGTAAAAGAAAAGCTCATTTACTGCAGTGAGAAACCCAGGAAGATTTAGTTGAGATGCTAATGAACATACTGTGACCTGTGCTACAAATATTATGGTTGTGTGTGTATCTCAGAACTGGGGAGGTCAGAGCTATTGCTCTCCAGATTTTTGTGAATGTGAAAATGTGGAAAATAATGGAACGGAAGTATCTTTTCATGTATCATTTTAATCTTGTTGAAATTCAAAGTGACCAGGAACCTAAACTGTAGGATAGAGTTGGTATCTGGAAATTTGAAAGTGAAATCTCCCCAGTTCCCCAAAGAAACTCTGATAATCAAATGACCAATTTTATCCTATCTCTAATATTCACAAGAGAGAAAAAGTATTGGTGGTAATTACTTCTTTTTAGCATCAGAGTAGAAGGCAGATTGCACAGGAAAAGAAAAATAACTGATAGCTCGTGGATGATAGAATTAAATTGCTGTGACAATTGTCATAAGTTGGGATAGGATTTTGTTTTTAATGTGTCAGCTTCATGGTGTAACTTAAGCTCAGCTGAACTGAAGAAGGAACACAGAAGAACAGAGGAAGAAATTAGAAAACTGGTATTGAAATGTAGAGAAAATAAGACACAAAGAATATTTCTCTTCAGCATAATGTCTAAAACATGTGCTACATCTAATATTTCTCTCATATGCTGAGCAAGAGAGTCCTGAGTTTGGGCTGACACTGGGAGAGGGTGTGTGCAAACCTGAGAAACCTGTGCAATCCAACCCCTGTTAGAGCTGCACACCTGGCCAGGCTTTGCCACAGCAAAAGTGTGAGTGCCCGGAATAATAACACATAGAGGAAAAAAGACCGGTAGCAAGCCAATTTTTTCTTTCTAATGTGACATATTTAACACTTAGAGCAAGCTATTACAATCAGAATCAGGTAGGTTTTATTATCATCTGCTTCTTCAAATTGCACTCAAATCTCCTCAAAGCCTGGTTCCTGGTGAGATAGAAAGAGAATTTCCCCCCTATTTTGCTAAATCTGCTACCTCAGTGTCTCACTCCATGACATTTAACATCTTTGCCAAATTTAATTTGTGCAAAATCAGCTACTTAGTTGTGCTGAGGGCAATCCTGCTGATTTTAGCAGTATGTGGACACCACAGTGATTGACACTGCAAGAGGCTCCTGGGAGAGGCTTGCCAGTCCAGCACGGCTCTGTGCTGCACTGGGCCTGTGGAGCAGCCCTTCCTGTGTGTTCAGAATGGTTAAATTCTCTGCTGGCAGATAAGCACATTTAACTGTTCCACTTCCTGTAAGGAAGTCTCTTTGATTTTTAAAAGATGTACAGGACGGTTGATCCAGTTTTTTGTCTGAGTATCACAAGATCTATAGGCATAAAAAGCATTTATCTGGTGGATGTAATCTAACACCTTTGGGTAGCATTCAGTTTGAATCTGAGGGTGTTCAAGGGAATCCACGTCTAATGGATCCTCCTGATAAGACAAGAGAATGATATATATGCCTCTGCGAAAGAAGGTCACTTTGTATGAAGGAATTGGGACTAACTCTTCCTTCATACAGAGAGAAATCTCTCATCAGGCCATTTGTCACGAACATGTAAGAGAAGGAGAGATTTTCTGATTTAGATTTTAGATGGGTTATATTAGCCGGTAGGCTTAGCCTGCAGCAGATGTATGAGAAAAGTCCTTTTTATTCCCTAGGGTTGGTTGAGCTTCAAACTTTGTTTTACCAAAGGCAGAAAATCTTTTAGCTGCTTGGGTACACCTTGGAGTATGGTTTGCTTATCAACATGATTTTGCAGTGGCTTAGTTACAGGTTATAAATAAATATTCCTACTATGGCAAAATACTAGTTATTAAAAAGCTCTTGAATCCAGAAGAGAAATGTGTAACAGGAACTAATGGCTGAAAGATAGAGCCAGATGAATCTATAGCAGGAGAGTGATGAATGTTTTAAGGAGTAATATTAAATAATCATTGAGATAAAGGAGGTAATGAATAGAGTGGAGTTACCATCTCTCGATACCTTCAGATCATGATTGAACACCTTTCTGAAAGATATTTTTCAGGAAATTACACAGTGCTGAGCTCAGTATAAAGAAAACTGGGCAAAAAGTAATGGTCTGTGTTAGCAGAGAGTTGTCACCAGTAATGGAATGGTGCCTCCTGGCCCCAGCTGTTATGAACTGAAGCAGTTGAGGACTTGGAACACTATGGTAAGAAACACATTTTCTTTAATGTTTCCAGGACTTCTATATGGACTAAAAGTACAGAGATAAGGGTGGAGATGAACCTTTTGTAGGCTGGTAGAGGGTCTGTTGCCACTTCTACTCCAAACTGTTTCATATGCAGTTTTAAAGTGGAACATTTAAGTGTCTCTCTCCTGAGACCAATGACATTGAACTCTGGTATTTTTTTTCACTGAGATGCTCCCTTGAGGAGACTTCCTGTCAAACTACCAAATCTCTGCAGAGCTACTCGCTTTGCTTGCTGTAGTAATCCCTTCTGCCAATTCTTGGGACATGTATGGGTCTGAACATTGTCAGGAAGGACAGCGACTTGTATTAGTGGAAAATGCTTCTGACAGAGTAGCAGGTGTTGCTCAATATAATCTTCCCCATGGAAGTCAAGGAGAGTTTGGTGCCTGCAGAAGGTGAGGAGAGAGCAGTGGCTGGTAGAGCCCCATCCCAGAGATCTATGCAAGTACAGCTCTCTTACAGCCTTGCAGAGCAGATGTTAATTGAGGTGAATATATGAATATGTGCTGTGGAAGAGTGACTCGGGATTGAAGGCAGAGATGGAGAGGAATAGTTTCCATATAGATTTGTTCAGTTGTCATCTTTTTCCCATGCTGCAATGTGTGGTTGCTGTATAGTAACAGATGATGAGCTTATGTGGACCTTTGATCTGATCTGCTGTGTATTGACAATCACCATAATCATTTCTGTTGATGAATTGGTGGCACAGTAGCAGTGAAACTCCTCATCCTTCAGGAGGAGCTAATGAGTTTACTGTTCCCTGTGTGTGTGGTGTTGGCTGACTGTCATATCATACCTCCTTTCTCCTAGTTAAGCCTGTGTGTTAGTGGACTTTGTCTTATGAGACTTGGCATCCAGATATCACAGTGATGGAAATAGTACAAGTCCTTTAGGCAGGTACAGCAGTTCACCTGGAAAATTATGATACTGAATAAAGTGAGAAACTCTGTGCCTGGGAAAAACTATTTTGAGAAATTTGGAGCTCTAAAGTCAACACACCTCTTTTGGATATGCATGGATATACCTTGCTGACTCCTGTCTCCAGGAGTAGGAACCTCTCAAGTAGGAGTTGTGTGATCAAGAGCCACCTTCCCACCAACTATTTATATACAGAGCAGTGTAAGTCAGCCTCTGAGTGAGGTATTTATACCAGTGGGATCATAGTGCTGTATAAATAATTGCAGCACTGCAAACGTTGCCTGCTGACTGTGTGGTGTAACCACACTATTTATATAAATCTGACAATGTAACTACAGCCGGGGAAGGCTATTTAAATACGGCCGGTGAAGTAAGTGCACCCTTAGGAAGGTATAACTAACTATACAGATAATAGTATCAGGTAACTATACCCACAGGAAAGCATAAACATACAAATAATAGCCACAGTGTAAGTATAATATAGAAGTCAGAGGGTCTAAGTATTGATATAATAGCAGTTGGGTGACTTTACTCAGAGGAGAGGAGAATAAGTACCTGAGTAACAACTGCAGTGATGGGACAGGGTGGCTTGGAGAGTTAGAGCTGTGATTTAGAACTCCCCGTAACAGGAGGTCATCTACATGTGGCCAGAGCAGTGTTTCCAATTGAAACTTTAAGGATGGGCAATTTGCTGTGCAGGGGGTCTGTTCCGAAGAGGCAGAGTGCTGGGAAGGGGGAGCAGGGGAGTTGTGTTTTAGCACAGGAGGATGATGGATGGAGGAGTGCAGTGGATTTGTCTTCTGCTCGCTTCCCTGGGAATTCAATTTAATGTATTTCAGAACGTAGTTTGAAGCTGAAACCAGATGTTCTCAAGGGGAAAAGGTTTCCAAATAAGTGAAATGCTGATGGACCCATCCAGCTGCAGAGCAGCAGCATCACATTGCGTGTGCTGGGTACAGGATTAGTAACTTGTGCTAAAAAGAGGGTATGTAAAGAGAAGAAAGACGCAAGAGCTGCAATTTGTTCAGTGACAAACAGCATACATAAAGGGAAACCGTTAAAAGAATGTCTCAATTTGATACCTTTTTCTTTTTTCCAATTGACCTTCTAAATACAGGTGGTTTTATTTTTTCCCCCCGCCTTATAAAAATAAAAGGAGAAATAAAAGTCATTGCCAATTACCCTTTATTTGTATACAGATATTCAGCAACAAACCTGTCTGAAGAGGTAGCAGAAACAATCTACTTCCCCACTGCCTGCCACATTAGATTGGGACTGGTGCTGTGTTCTCTGAGCTGTGTTCAGATAGAAATTGGATCGAGTAAAATAATATGATTGCTGTCTCTTCTAGACCTTCACATGGGCTTTATATATTTCTTAAGATGTGTGTTTCATAGTGGAAGGTGAATGACTTAGTTTTAAAATAGAGTCAATTTAAAGCTTCCACACAGTGCTGATCAGTGTTATTGTTTCAGTCAAGAATCTAGGGTTTGGAGTGGGGATTCTGTGTGAATTTTTTCATTAAATGTTTGTAAGAAGTTGATTGTCAAAACCTGGAATTAAGTACTTGGGGAGCTGCATTGAGAGCGAGCACTGTTACACCACGAGATCCAGGGCATGGTGTTTCTGAGGTTGGCAAATCACCTGCTTTATTTCTGAGAAGTTTCTCTGATCAGTTCTGATTTTTAGAAACAGGGAGCAAAATAAGTTCTTTAACATCACTTTGGAAATATAGTATAAATACATAATTATTAACGTGGTTTTCCTTTGCCGTTTGTGCAATGACAGCTGTGTGAATGCTAAGACAGCTCTGTAGGAATTGAAGCTTGGAACAGACGGGTGGTTGTCCAAGGGAGCATTGTATCTCGTGGCTCATTGGAAATGTAAGAATGATCTCCATTACAGAGGCGAGCTGAAGTGACTCACCTCTGGCTGCTTTACCTGAATGTCCCAAGGATATTTTTTACTCTGCAAGCAAGATGATCAGTGGGCTCAGTATTAAACTTCTATAGGGTACAGGGGCACAGGCACGAAGTACAACAACCACACGAGATACGAGGTAGATTTTCTGCTTGAAGCATCACACTGATAGGAGTAAGGACGTGCACTATTCCCTCAAGAAAACTTCTTTGAGAGGGTGTATCATAAGCAATACATATTCCCCTCTATATTTAAGTTCAACCTGGGAGCCTTTCCTGATTTGAAGTGACTGGAAAGCAGTGGGGCAGCGTGCTGGTGGGTTGGGTATGTGTGGCAAGAAGCCCTACAGGTAGAAGGAAAGGCCAGCAAGAAGGAGACGGGGAATGGAAGCACAGAGACATGTCAGCTGCATCATTCACCAGCTTCCTTCAGGCCGGCTGCAGGACTCACGTTCTGCTCTGCTTCATTCAGAAACCACCATGGGTGAGCACTTGCACAATCTCCGAGATAATTTAACAACTCCAGTGGAGAGATTTACCAGATGCTATCAGACATGAGTAGCAATGTCTGACAGGCCCCCATAATCACTCTTTATGTTGGTTGAAACCAAGGTTTTTAGAATGGCACGAAGTGCTTATTATATTGGTTGCACGTTCTGTTTGGGTCTAGTAATAATCAGTCCTGAACAGGTCAGTAGCTGCAGAAATTAGGTAGACTTGAGGACAAATCTGTTACAAGACCTAACAGAGGACATCTAGGTGTCCTCTTCTTCAAATGAGAGTATCTCAATCATAGAATCATAAAATAGTTTGATTGGAAGAGACCTTAAAGATCATCTAATTCCAAACCCCCTGCCACAGGCAGGGATGCCATTTACTAGACTGGGTTGCTCAAAGCCCCATGCAGCCTGGCCTTGAACATCACCAGGGATAGGGCATCCAGAGCTTCTATGGGCAACCTTATTCCAGTCCCTCATCACCCTCACAGTAAAGAATTTCTTCCTAATATCTAATCTACACCTGTCTTCTTGCAGTTTAAAAGTTTAAAGCCATTACCTCTTGTCCTATCACTCTATGCCCTTGTAAGAAGTCCTGCTCTGGCTTTCCTGTAGGCCCCTTTAAGTACTAGAAAGTGTGAGAAAGTCTCCCTGGAGCCTTCTCTTCTCCAGGCTGAAAAATCCCAACTCTCTCAGCCTGTCTTTACAGGAGAGATGCTCCAGCCCTCTGAGCATCTTCATAGCCTCTCCTGGACCCTCAAACAGGTCCATGTCTTTCTCATGTTGTGGGTCCCAGAGCTGAACACAGTAGTCCAGGTGGGGTCTCACAAGGGCAGAGCAGAGGAGGAGAATCTCTTCCCTCAACCTGCTGTCCACCCTGCTTCTAATGCAGCCCAGGATACAGTTTGGTTTTGGGCTGCAAGTGCACATTGCTGGATCGCGTTGAGCTTTTCGTCAACCAACACCCTCAAGTCCGTGCAGGATGAGCATGATGGACTGTATGTGGAGCGCAGCCTCCCTCCTTGCACCTAGATAAGGCTCTTCTAGGGCTGGTAGTGGCACAAGGGCAACCTGGTGCCATACTGCTAGGGAAATTATGCTGGGAATGCTGTGATCAATATCTGGACTTGTCAGCTTTATCTCGAGCACAGGTAGAAAATTAATAAAGCTGTTGCTTGTCTCCCCCAGGTTCTGGCACTAAAGAGGTGAGAGTTCCTCTGTGTTTTTGCAGTGTGAGAACAGTGAAGTGCTTTGATGCGCTCCAGTGGTACTTCCCATCTGGCGAGGTTGACGTGATCAACTGCTCAGCAGTCTGTGGCTGCTGACGGTATTCTTTAACCTTGGTCACTGTGCTGGGGCTGTGCATGTGCCTTGTATTCCTCTCCAGTGGCTGGTACACTTCTGAAAAAGGAACAGAGCAGCATAATTTCTTTTTATTGATTTGAAAAGTTATTGTTCTGAGAAACTGAGAATTTTTTTTTTTATAGTGTTTCAGCCTTGGCCACATAGCAGTGAAGTGCTTTACTCTTGCTGTGATCCTGCTAATTTCTGTTTCCCTTTGAATCCCGAGGTAACACAGGGGTTTGTTTAGCTCGTAGGAGCTGTCACTGCAGACTTGCTGGGTTTGGTTTATTGTAGTTTGTTTGGATCCAACTGACAAGATCTGTCACAATTCGTTGTCTTTATTGCACTTACCCGTAGTGATTAAGGAATTCAATATGCTTTCATTTAGCTAATGACCAGAAATTGAGCATTATAAGGTTTCAGTCCCAAAATTCCATCATATGACATTTTTTTCCACAGCAGTCAGCTGCTTTGTGTCAGTCTAACTTTCAAAGAAATGCAATAAAATTTAATGGTAATGGTAATACAGTTGTACTTCATTAAATGCATTTGTCTTTTCCTTTAGAATTTCAGCATTGCAAATTTTACTTGATTCTGACTTCTGTTTCATAACCACTCTTGCTTCAGGATATTACAGAATATCACATCTCAACTCTTATATGTGCTTTATGGTGGTAGTGGGCCAAATTCTACCCACAGAAACGTTTCACAATAAGCTTGTAGAATTCCTTTCCAAAGAATGCTATAAATGCCAGGAGGTCACAGACCTCCTCTCCAAATACCTATAAGAAGTGCCTGGTTAGAGAGATGTGTTGGTCAAGATCAGGTTGAGAAGAACACAGACAAGAAGATACTTTAAAACTTGGGAGACTTCTTGCAGGTGTCACGTACACCTGCCCCATTCCTGGTCTTCACTTGGTATCCTCATGTGCCCACTGCTGAAGACAGCAAAGTTCAGTTAATCCCAAAGAGCTGGAGATTTGCTGATTTATTCAAGAGAGGATTAAGGTTAGTGTAGAGCCATTGTTTGGACGTTAAGTCCTTTTTAGTTGGTGGTTGTTCCTAGGAAGAAGCGTACAAAAGGGAGAATTTGTGTCAGTAATTAGCAGTTTCCATCAGCACCTTAAAAACCTGTATTAAGCCTGTCTGAAAAAAGCAGATGTATTTTTCCCTGTATGAATTATTTTCATCCAGTATTGTCTTTGCTTTCTGTTATGAAGTTTTCTTTCTGTTGTTTTCCAGCTGGCCCAAATACAGCAGTGCTTAGCATAGCAACCTCTCTTTAACTGAGGTTTTTCTAGCATTAATACTCTTGTATTCTTTTCACTGGAAATGCTGCTGTTGCTATACAAAATTGCTCAAAAATTATCCTGCGACCCAGAGGTTGTCCTTTGTGAAGGCAAACTAAATTGCTAACTATGTATCTATACAAGGATGAGAGATCTGCATCAAAAACAGGTAATGTTCTAACACATGAATTAACCTGAATACCATAATCCCAGTTTCAAGAGAGTTGTAGCTGAATTGCTGCCTAGGTCACCAGCTTATTTGCAGGTAAAAGTCCTTGCCATAGTGTGGCTGTTGGTTTGTATGAAATGTCATGGTGGTCTCTGTTCCCATACTGACAAATCCGTATGTGATGACTGGAAATAGGGATAGGAGAGGCAAAGGACTGACAGCAAGCAGGATTTTGGTGCTGGACACCAGCCTGGGCTATGGCAGTGAGGCACCAAGAGTTTGTCTTGCTGCTGCCTCCGCCACATGTACCACAGGATAAAGTTTCCCTCTCCACATTGCCAGCCCAGTAGAGTTATTGCATGCTGAAGTTTAGTTCAGTGTTAAAAGGATGAAAATAGAGCAGTCAGGGGAGAGTGATTCTTGTGTAACTTTGCATGCTGTGGATGAAGGGAAAATACCTTGCTCTGCACTTTGGCTTTGAGAAGGGTCAGAGGAGCTTAGCACTACATAAGAGAAGCAAATCTTCGAGAAGGATAAGAGGCGGGATTTAACTCACTGGTTGATCTCCTTTTTCAGTAGTTCTATGGGTTTTCAAATCCTTTCTCTTGAAGCTCTGTCAGGTAAGAGACAAAGATACCTTGAAAGTCAGGAGAGGTGTCTTGCCTGGGCCACTCTGCAGCAGGACCTCACGAGTACACAAGTGGCCATTACCTCACATCACATCAGTGGATCTTCATGAAGCCAAAGCCCTTGTTCTTCCCTTGCTGGTGCTCAGTGATTCGTGTGCTGAGCTGTGTCTCTGCCTGAAGCCAAGGTGGGTTCTGCTGCTTGCAATTTTTATAGTACTTCTGAGCTGCTGGGAAGACAGTTTTTCAACCCAGTTTTCCTTCTAATTTTCATTTCTGCGTGAAGATAAAAAGTGTTTTCGAGGATTCCCTTGAGGACCAATTTAGAGTTCAATTCTGATTGAATTAGTTGGATGTATGTAAATAGAATCACTCATTTAACAGAAACCCAGATGAAAGACACTTTCAGGAGGGCTCAGGGCAGATGTTGTCAGTTTAGCCTGCAGTCAGCACCTCAGAGCAAATCCTTCTTTTCTCCCTTTTATCATGATTTATTCCTATTTCCTTCATATCTTAGCCACTGATGAATGCTGTTGTTCCAAGATGCATGTTTGTTTTGGGCATTTGTGCCTTATGTCTACCTTGGGTCTGTGGATGGCCCTTTTTACATAGTCATGGGTCACAGAAAAAATGCTTTTGTGCTGTTCCAGAAGCCTCTGTGTTTGAAAAACTGGAGTCATAAATATGGATGGCACAATTTGTTGTCGTGAGCAAGGAGGGTGGTAAGGATTAAGGAAAACTGCTTTAATTAGCTGTCTCTGTGCTGGGGGACGTGCACCCCATGCATTGGCAGCCCAGAGGAGGGGGATGTGGGATACTTTATTACCTCCCTACTGTGAGCATGTAGCTGATAAGGAACAGCCGCCAGCAAAGCCATCAGTAGGGGCAGGGCACAGGCAGGGGTTGTGAGTACAGCTGGGCAAGAAAGGGCTGCATAGTCCTGCATCTCCATGGAGCAAATTGGGAGCATGGGGACTGGCAGCCAATTTACACCTCAGCAGTATAAGCCGACCCCCAGGTTCCGCTCTGCTCCAGTGACTCGCTGAGGAAGGCGACTTCCAAGGGCTCACCTTTGTTCCTCATGCCAAGAGCCTTAATTGCAATCTTCTTGACTGCTAGTTATTCTTCATCTGGGTACCTTGTGAGATCATAACATGACTGTATCACTGCTTTTGCACCCAAAACCACCTGTTCATCTTCCTGCAGGAAGCCATGACCTCTGCAAGTACCTGCTGGGCTGCAGCTGGGAGAGGTTTGGGGCCATTCCAGCAAACGGGCAGTGCTTGCTGCTGATGTGGCGGGGTCAAATCTTCCTGCTGAACCAGGAACACAGAGAAGGTTGTGAGCTATGGAGTGGGGGACAGCACTTGTGCTTTTCTAGGTGCCTTGGAGGTGACCAGCATCCTTCTTTTCCACCTCTCCTCGCTAAGGTGGGGCCTTAGTTTGTATTTCCTTGGATTCACAGAGCTAGAATCCAGAAAAAGTTGAGCTTACATGGCGAAGAGGACTGTGCACTTAAATAAAGATACATATAGTGAGTTACTGGACCAGTTTTTTCATTTCAGCCACCTCGTGGAAGCACAAACATCCCCAGTAACAGCAAGGCTTGTTGAGCCTTGTATGCAGAATAATCTCGTCAGTGCTGCCCTCACTTGTAGCCGTGCCATTTAGTCAGGGCCTAATCCACTTCAGACGTGGCTCTACTGCTGCTCTGGCATGTCTGTCTGGCACATGGTGCTATGCAACCAGATACCCTGTAGTGTTGCTAAAAGCAAAATAAATAAGATGCTGTCCATCTCCTCCCTCCCACCCCTGAGCCTGCCTGTCTGCCTTCCTGAATTTGGGCTCTTGAGAGTTACTTAGCTAAAGGCTAAATCACATTATGTCGTACTTATTAACTGGAAACAAAGCAAGTCTCAACAGACACCTGAGCAGATGCCAAATGTCAAGTTTGATGGAAAATGCTTAATTATTTCTCCCAAACCTACTTTTTTTCCTCTCTCCTCCTGTGTTTTCTGAAAATTCCTCTTTTGCAGTGTGAAATGTCTTTCCTGATTCAACCTTCAGTTCAGCACTCCAGAATGGGGCTTCTTGTTCCCTGTAACAAGTTGGGAAACTCAGATGAGGGGCTTGGAAGGATGTGATCATTTCATCATAGTCTTTGCAGCTTCTTTTTATTCTCAGTTTCATGGTCATCTCCCTTCTATAGGATAATTTTGGGGTTCTGGGTTTTCTTTTGGCCTTCGGTCCCTTATCTCTTCTTTCCAGTGGATTTTTGCACTTTATCTCTTCAGCTGATTTTACCATTCTTCAGTGATTTTTACCATTCACTGTATTCCATGAGAATGAGTTGCAGAGAGCATGGTGGTGATGTGATGAAACCTGAGAGTAGAAATGCTTGGGTGTTTCTCTGGTCTTAGGTGACATTACAGGTCAAACTGAGATGGTGGGAACCTGAAATGTGCAAAAACTTGTTACAGGAACTGTGTATTATGTGTGTGAAATTCAAGTTCAATTTGCTGTACTAAAGCTGGTCAGGGCACAGACTTACAACTCCTCCCACAGCCAAGGTGAGTGCCACAAGGCTGTTCTGGGAGGACCTCTCTTTTCTCCCTACTGTGTTTTACTGTTGGTCTAATGATGAATTCAGATGGGTTTTGTCCCTAGGTGGGATAAATGTGGGTTTATGAAATCATGGTTACTCTTACAGGATTAAAAATCCTGCCCTACAAAGACATAGCATTTGGGTGTGTAACCCTTCAGTAGGACAGCAGTGAGGATTTGAATACACAGCCTTGGTTTGAATACAGGATCTCAGGCTGGTGCCGTTTCCAGGAGCTGTATTTTAGCTTTAGGAGAGCTTTATGTGCAGAGATTGAATGCTGCATCACTAGCAGAACCTTAGCATATCCCAAAGCGTGGAAAGCAGGGCAAAGAGGGTTACAGAAACCAAGAGGGCTTTGGGAAACAAAAAATAGTGAAACGAACACACACAGTCCTGTTCCCTTCAAGTGAGGCAGCTGCTGTGCCTCCAATGCAGGTTCAGTGCTGTACAACCACAGCCTGGGGTTTGCACCAGAAATTGCAGTGACCTTCCTGCAACAGAGATAATGTGGCTGTGGTTTCTCCCTCTTGGAGACAAGAAGGAAATTATAAGTTCAGGGGCTTCCTGTGGGAAATAGGCTTTCTCTCTTTAGATAAACTTCCCTGTTTCCAGGTCTTTAGCCTTTCCTGTTTCTTGTCCCATCCGAGCACTGCTGAGCACAGGCCAGGATGTATCACCTGTACACGGAGCCTGTTGACAGCAATGAAAAGAGATGTCTTGCATTTTCTTCATACTTGAAATAATTTCTGTGATAAATTAATTTCCTTTGCTGGGATTTCACTGCTTTCCAGAGCTGCCTGTGTCTTTTCCCCTAACACTTCCATTTGTTGAGTTTCCCCTGTCCCCCTGGGCCAGCCCAGCAGCTCTAGAGCTCTTCCTCCCACAGTATCTCCCAGCACACAGGGAGCCATAATTTGGGAGGAGGGGAAGGGATAGTTGTGTGCGCACTTACTGTTGTAGTATTTTCATAGAAGTGGGAAACTAGACAGCATCTACAGGACATTTGTAGGACCTGAGAGCTGTATAGCAGGGCTCAAGCAGTCCGTCATAAAAAACTGAATTGTAAAAAGAGATTGAAATGAACTTGTTCTCTTTAAAAGGGCAGTTTCCCTAATGTCTGCTCTGCTCAGGGTCCCCAGGGTGCCTTGGTTGCACTTGAGCAGCCTTGGCCACCTTGAAGCAGTCCTTGCCCATGGGGTGTTTGGATTCACACTGGCTCTCAGGTGCCCTTTCCCACCGGGCTGTGGTGTTTGGAGCATCTTCAGGCCCATCCACAAGCAAACCCAGAGCAATTCACTTTGATGTGTGAAGTCTGAATTAATGAAATGACTGAATTAATTTTTTGTGCCTCTCGGGGAAGAGAGCGAGGGGAATGTGTTGGCCTATATTTTATCAGAGGAAAAAACTTGTTTAGTTGCATGGGCAGAACCAAGGCATCTTAGACTGTATGGTCTCTGTGGTGCTCCAGTGCAGGATCTCTGAACTTGCTCAATTTCCCATGCAGCAGCCTTTTGCTGACTTGTAAGCTGCTGGCCAAATAAAGAGCAAAGTGAAACTTATTTTTGTTTCTTTCCTTAAAAATTGAAATGGGATTTTGAAGAAGAAACATCTCCTTTTGCCATCTGTGGCTGTGTGCAGCAGGACCTCGTTGGAGAGCAGAAAGCCCCTCACATCTGAGGAGGACGTTCAGTTTCATTGTAGTTGTGAAGCACTTGGATGCTGCAGGGGTCAGTGTTATAGAGGAGGCACAGCTGTGGGAGCACGGCACCCTGGATTTAGAGCAGCCTTTGATAGGGATGAGGTGAACTGGGCACTGACAGGCCCCTGGCTCTGTGGTTCCATCAGCACGTGGAAGGGCTGCCTGTTTGATTATCACCATTAAACCACCAAAGAGAAAGGAGACGAGACTATAAACAGTACATATCCTATAATTAAAAATGTGCACCTTCGTATTTATGTACTCAGAGAATTGAAGTCATAAAAACACATAAATGTACATTTCATAAGGCTTTCATAATGCAGTTTATAGTTTTAATATTCTTGCACTCGGTTTTGTTTTTCTATGTGGTTTTTATGAGCAATCTGTCTGGAGTGGCCAGGCAGTGACAGTGTTTGCTCATGGCTCTCTGAGCACAAAGAAGCAGGAGCTGGCAGCCCTGGAGCTGCCTGGGGCCAGCCTGTCTGCCAGCAGATCAGGTTCCCTGTGTCCTGGCACGGTGGTGCCTTGCTAAATTATGATCTGAGCCTGCTCCACACAAGGCATGTTTTTCCGGCAAGTGGAGTGTATATCAGTTGTTGAGCTGAATCTTGGCTGGACTCTCTTCACTTCATTGGACAGGGTAGAACGCTTTACGGTTCTAATTAGTCATTAATTAGGGGTGTGAAGTCTTAACATGCAATGCCTGGTGTGTCACAGGAGCTGGTAAGTGTCATGCAGGATTAGCCCCCAGTTTGTTTGCCTAACTCCAGCATCAAGCAAACTGCAAATGGAGAGGGAACAGGAAGGTTTTGCCTTTTTTTTTTTCCCTTCCCCATACAAAATAACTGAGATATATTTTTTTTGCAATAACATTTAATTATTTTTCTCACACAAGAAATGTGTTGCTGCAGATCCTGCTCATTGTTTTGGCAGGGTATTGTTTTAATTATTCTTCTCTGCACTAGATGCTCTTGGAATGGATCCTGAGTCAAAGGTAAAGGAACAGGCCAGAACTGAGAGGGACAAAGCAGTGAGTTGTTTTGTCCTTCTGCAAAAATTCCTGGATTCTGCCCGGTCCCTTTTACTAGCTTTATTTATCTGGGTAGAAACCCATTGAGATTATAATCTCATCTTCCAGGATGATTTGTCCCAGTCTCTTGGCTTTGAAAAACGGTCTTCAGACCATCCCAGGCATGACACACTGGCTGTTCTTTTTTGCTACTTGCAATCTGTTCTGCTGCTATAGGAAGCTGTAAATGGTTTGTTTGTTTGCTTTTTTTCTACACAGCTCCCGTAAATCTTTTCTCCCTTTCTCAGGGTGTGACTTATGACTAGTCAAAGGATGGTGAAAATCACTCTGAAATGGATGGGAAGTACCAATTTGCTGGTCTAACAGCCAGTAAGTCATTTATTTATAAAGGCTGGGAGAGACACTCCTGGAAATCACAGCTGTGGGCTTCTTAACAGCCGTCCCCACTGCTTGTGGCATAGCAAGGGTGTGGATTGTATTGCTCTGACACGGGACAGCCCATTGCGTGCCTGCAAATCCCTGGGCTGGTAAAGGGAGGAGCAGGGGGTACACTGCCACCCTGTGTACAGACCCCTTCCCTCTAGATCCACCATGGAAAAAAGGCTTGGCAAAGCTTTGACATCAGTGTTGGCTATTTTCCAGTAGTCCAGAGCACTGGAAAACCTGCGCACGGGGGATGTCTTCTGATGTATTCCCACATGCAGCCCCAGCCAGGCTTTGGACCTGCAAGGTAGGACTTTGCTGGACAAGGAGTTTCAAGGGACATATTTGCCCTAGCAACAAATTTTTTTGGGGTTTTGCAGTGAGAAAGCCTTAAAAAGAGCAGGAGGCTGGGTCTGAGGGTGCTGATGTCAGTCTGGATTTAGCTGTGTTGAAGGGAATGAGGTTAGTCTAGATTGACACAGGCATAAAAGGAGAGGGCAGAATTAGGCTTATGGTATCTAAAAAATGGCTTAGGTCCTGATTCATCAAAGCACTTAAGTATGGCTGAATTCTTCCTAAAGCCCATATGTTAGCATTTTGCTGACAGGGGACATTTATTTTTATTCAGAAATATCAGAAAGAGCTAAAAGGAACATTTTAGAAATAGCTTCCTTTTGAATAGAAGTCTTTGAATTGGGTCTTAATTTGGGGACAAACAGGAGAAAATATCTTTTAGGCTGAGGATTTCTTGTATATTAAATTGTGTATTTCGCTGCAGAAAGCAGCTTCTAATGCAAATATTGTGTCAGTTGCAATCACAACATGCTAGTACAGTGGTGTAATTACTTATGATAATGAAAGAACATAATATTATTTTGAGCTAAGAAAACTATGGAGTGGTCATCATGTAGAGATTTTTTTTACTGTCAGTAACCCATTTCTATATGATGTGATAACCATGACATAATTACAAACTTGAGATAATGCAAGCACTTGTCTGCCCTTTGTGCATCAAAATACCCCAGAGATGTAATTATCTCATGGCTACTAGATTTTCTGACAAGTCTTGTAGCTTAAATATTGCAGGCCCTGAACACTGATATGTACAGAAAACATTAAATATTCATTTGCTGATACATGTATTTATAAAAAATCTAATTTCTCCATTGAGTGAGCGGTGGTTTTCAGGTCACCCAATTCAATAGCTATAAAGATATTTGAGGACTCAGGGATTCTTGCTCATTTAAAGTTCTGTAGCTTTCTTTTTCTTGGGCAAAAGAAACGCTGTAGCTACTTTTCTCGGGAACAGGAATACATTTCTGCCACGGTTCGTTCTGCTGACAGTCCCTGTCCAGTGCGTGTGCAGCTGCCCCGGCCTAGCTGTTGCATATCCATGGAACACACAGTGCTCTGTGCAGAGCTGTGGCTCCTCCTGCCCTTTGCAGTGCACAGACTGACCTCCCACCCTCCTTGTGGGTCACACTGGGGAGGGAGACAGCCTTGGTCAGGCTGAAGGAGGGGCGTGAAGCTTCCATTTCATTGCTTTCGACTCCCCGAGCTTGGTGAAAAAAATAGTTTTTTTTGAATTGTTACCAAATGCTTGTCTTGTCTGCAGAATGAGCAAATCCATCTCTCTTCCCACCAAAAGTGTCCTTCATGTGTGTTGAAGGAGTGGGTGCCTCCAAAGTCATTTTTGGCTAAAGCAACCCCTTGCACTGAACCTGGGTTTGACCAGTTGTTGTCTGGGAGGCCTTGGATTCTGAAAGAAAAGTGACCGGTGCTAGAAGCAAATGTTAGCAGATGCCTCAGCTTTACAAAAGCAAACCAGTTTGTTCCCAGTCTGTATCAGCACAGAACTGCTGGATTCATAGTTGTGGCTGTGTAGAGACCCTGTTTGTGGTGCCCACCTTGCACCGTTGTGTGAATGCTGTGCTGTCCCTGGGGTCGCTGTGGAGTCTGTATCTGTGTTGCTTTGGCTGCTGGAAGTGCCAGGTTTGCTCCTTTCAAGCTGCTTGGGATGAGGAAGAACGTGGGCATCTCTCCAATGAGTTTTGCTCTCAGTTTTCACCAGCAAGAGCAGTGCATTGGTGTCATCTTTGAAAATGACCCAGGGAAGTTGGCCTGAGACAGCTGGGAGCTCTCACCAGAGATTACAGGACAGCGCAGAAATGGGAAAGGGAAGCTGCAAGAGGTGTGTGTGCCCCCAGGGGCTTTTCTCTGGTGTGCCCCACTGGAGTGATAGATAAACCTGGGGGGCTGCATCTTCCTCAATAACAAGTTAAATCTTCTCCTAGTAGTTGCCTGGAACGTGACTTCTGGTGTGTTGGACAAGCTGAGCAGTTGTGCTGCTGCTTGTGCTTCTCCAAGTGGCCAAGGCAGTGAGGGATGCTTTGCTTGAGTCCGATGTAAGGAGCCAGATCCAACATGTTTGTTTTTTTTTTTCTTTACTTTTTAATGAAGGAAAAATAAGAGAAAAAGCGCAATGAATCCCAGGAGATCAAGCCAAATAGCTTGATGCCTTTTCTCTTGTGCTGACTAATAATCCATTCTTTACAGGACAAATAGGTTACCTGCTGATGTACCAAACACAGGGGTGGTACATGAGGGGGAGAGGTTCTCTGTGTCCAAGTAGCCTGGAGCTGTGTCTTCTGTAACAGGTAGGTGCAGAAGGAACCTTTGAACTGGGGAACCTCCTGTGCTATTCTTACCGAAAAATAAAAAAGGAGAGCCCTTTATTTCCAGATGTGCTGTTGCTTTCAGATTGAGGTAGTCCTGTGGTGACTGAGAACTGTGTGGGTTTGCAGTACCAATCTCTGGTGATGCTTGTGGAATTTGTTGTTTTATTTCAACCATTCTGCAAAGCCTAGCTGTCATCCTGCTTTTATGTTACTTAAAAAAAAAATAAAATAAGGGATCAAAATGCCTTTGTTGTGTGTTTTTGATCTGTTCAGCCCCAAGGAAACCTTTCTGCTATCACCCACCTCGGTTACATACCTATTTCCCCCGTGATTTGAAGGAGAGTATCACTTTTATGCTTCATGTACTTGAAAGGAAGTTAAATAAATAACTCCTTTACTGCTTTTAGTTTGTCTTGGACCCTTCACCCCTAAGAAATTGTGAAGCCAAGTGGAATCAGGGAAGGGCTGACTAACAAGCAGTTTGCCCATGAAATGGATTTGTTTTTAATTGCCTCACAAGTCAGGTTATGATGGATTATATGACCTTACCCAATGCAGTCTGACATAATGGGATGCTGTCAGAAGTTCTGGAATAACGGAGTGATATTCACTTGACTGGGGTTTTCTTGCATGTGTGTTTTAGCCGTGTTGACCGCTTAGAGTGGTTAATATGCATTAAAAATGCCTTGGCATGAGAAAAGGCAAGGTCATTAATGCTTTCTGTCATGATTACTTGAAGAGCTTGTTGTTCCACCAGGAATTAATGCCTTGCTGGTAGCACAGGAAACGGGCACGGGGCTGTCAAGCTGTGGTGCAACGGGGTGGGTGCTGGGCTCACAGATGTCTCCTGGTCCCTTCCAGGGCTCTGTCCATCAGCTGTTACCGGGGATTGGAGCTGGTAATAGCACAGCCATCCCCTGCAACTCACAGAATTATTTTCAGCTAAGGATAACTGAGATACTTTAAATTATTTGGCTGGTGTTTAATAAACATGGCTTGAGGAGGCCCCTCCACGGCACACATCTGTTTGGAGAGGGGCATAGCAAATGGAGGTGTTGTGTCCAAGGCAAAGCAAGGTGGCTTGGCAGCAGGGGCTGGCTTTGCTATTCCACCCATGAGAGAACAGGAGCCCTCTCATTTCCTGACATATCTTGGTGGCGTGTGCAATGGAGATACATTGCACATCCTCCTCTTTCCGTGATAGATGAGGTTTGTAGGTTTCAGACTGTTTAAATAAGACTTTTGCCCACCAAAAAAGGAAAAGAAAAACCCCCTACCCTCAGGTAAATCATTATGCTGCATTTGTTTTCCAGACCCTGTAATAAAAGAAAAAGCCATTTTGAATACTATTCCTTTTGCCTTTTCAATTTCTCCCTTGGAATCTCCCAGCTGTTAAATTAGTTTTTGGATTCATCCCAAACTTACGAATCTTTCTTTGTTCCTCTTCACTTATCTGTCTCTCCTCCCCATCCTTTTCCAGAATAATTTCCAGTGGAGGAATTTTTTGGAATCAGTATTTTCATGTGTGGGTCTGACTCACCCAGCACATCTTTCTTTAAATAAGATGATATTTGTGTTTATTTTACATCACGGGTGGTTCTGTTTAATTGTCATGAGCTGGACTGTTGACTTGGATGGAGTCCCACTGTGTGTAAGTGCTCTTACAAGCATTGATTAGGATGGCAGGTTTTGACAGCTGAGTCAGCCAGGAACCTTGAAACACGTCATTTGGGGCTGTTTGTTGGTGATAATGAGTCTCAACTGCCACAGGCTTTATTCTTATTTTTTTTTCTTCTCCCTCCCCCCAAAGTTTAGAGCTTTTTCCTTCATCAGGACAAGGGCATTCTTCAGATGCTCTTGAAATGGATGTGGTGCCTCCTGCTCTCCTGCAGCAGGCACCGCTCTGGATACTTTTGAAGAAAACAATTGAGACTTAGGAACTGTTTGGATATAAGGTTATCTGCATTAAAGCTCACTGAGAATTTGATTTCCATAATCATTCTTGAGGTCTGTGGGACAAAAATTCTAAATTAGAATGCATCTTAACTTAAAAATTTTCCCAAGAAGTAGAGATTTCACAATATTCCTCATGAAAACACTGAAATGTATTTCCAGGAGAGTAGATTGCTCTCTGGCATTTCCATGGGGCTTCGGATGAACCTGGCGTTGTTCTTATCAGCTTTATTCGAGCTCCTCAGTGGGAGGTGGTAGGAGACTGAGAAAAGTCTTGTCAAGTCCAGTTTGCAGTTTTTGGCGCCTGCAGCCTCTAAATCTCCGTGAATCCCTGTGCTTCCAGGCCAGGAATGAATTTGCAAGTGTCAGACAGGGCCCAGGAGGCTGCTTGTCCACCATGATGTGTGTTTGTACCATACAAAGAGAAAACACAACTGCACCCCCTTCTTGACTGGCCTCCAGTGTCCACTTGATCCAGACTCCCTGCACAGCCCAATCCATCTATCTCTTCTCTTCTCTCTCCTCTCTTTCGAGCTGACCCTGACAGACCCCCAAACCAGTTGGTTCCTGATAATTTTTTATGTTGTGGCTACTGTGGACTTGGAAAAATGCAGCAGAGCCTGCCAGTAGCTAGGCTTTCATGGATGCCCATGGAAATGGAGCTGTTTCTATCAAAAGTTCTCTTAAAGCCTGCCAGTCCTTTGGAAAAGCATGTATTTAATCAGAAACCTCTCTCATTTCTGTCTGTTGTCTCTTACCTATCTCCTCATTCCCATACTTTTCCTTGCTTCTTCCTTTACTTCCATCCTGAAGTTTTGGTACCTATCGCTGTTATTGGACCGGCAGCCCCTTGCAAGTGGCCAGAGATGGGACATTCTGTGAAAATGCAAGCAACATGGAAATGTGAATGCTTCTCTGGGGACCCAGAGGAAGCCACAGAGCTGAAACCTTGTCCTGATAGCATCCAGGGAGTTTTTACTGTCATGAAGTTCTTTAGCAAGAGCTGTAGTTTGTTTGGAGCTGCTGTGCTGTGATTATTTTTCAGTAAGAGCTTCAACTTCACCTGACTGTATCTGTAGTAATTACAGGACTGAACCTAAATGTCTGGAGAGAATATGCTAAACTTCACTGCCACTGGTGACAGGCTTTAGTAATACCTGCCTCTGCAAGCCAGGGGGCTTAGACATCTGCTGTATTTGGGCTTCCTGCAAATTACACCCCCAAGGAGCTTAGGGGAGTGAAATAATCTGTACTGACAGTGCATGGTGTGGAAATGTCCTTCCTTAACCATCCTGCTGATGCTTTACTCCAACATAGGAGCAAAGGCAGAATGGTGGCAGAGAGCAAGTGGAAATCACACTGAGGTTTGGGTTTGACCTGGGGTAGACATTGGAAAAATGAGTGAAAATGGAAGAGAGAAATTTGGTTCAGGAATGCCATTCCTTCTCTTTCATAACTGTCCGAGATGCTGGTGAGGGAGCTCAGCCTCTTGTGCCAGAAGCGTTGCTGTGTATTGCTTTGCTTGGCAGTGCCATCTTTTCAGAGTAATTTGTTTTAATTCCCTTCGGCCCTGAGTGGGAGAGCTGAGCCTCTGAACAGCTGTAATAAGCCCATGACTTCATTCCCAAATGAGGTCTCTTGAGAACATTAAGAAGGTGGTGGGGTTTAGGAGGAGCAGTGAGCTGGCTGCTCCTCACTAGGGATGGCAACTTCAGGGGTCAGGAGATCCTGTAATGAATACAGAGTCATGAGCCAGCTGGGAAGCTCTGGCACGCAAGCTGAGATCCTGTGTGGAAGCTAAGAGAAGAGGAAGAAAACCGTGAGAAACTTGGGAACAACCTTCCTCTTTCAACTCTCATCAAGACTGAACCCTGGCCACAGGAATCCTTTATTTAAAGGAGCGAATGAAATTATTTTTCCTCCTAAATGAGCTCAGATCCCTGTATTACAGCCCTGATCACTGTGTCTGTCCTCTGGGTACTTTGAGGTCTTGAATGTATTTGTGTTCTCAGAGCATCTTGATGGTGGAATGTGTTCTTATCCCTGTTTTTTAGTTGGGTGGTTGAGGCCAAAGTCCTGCTGACTGCAAGGGGTTGGCCTGGCACCATGTGGTGTGGCACATCACCTTGCACAGGTCCTGAAGTGATGACATTAACTTCTATTGGTAAGTCATTGACTCCCCTGCCAAGAAAAGGAAGGGTGTTTTGGGGCTAGTTGGGAGCTCTGAGATATTCCCATGATCTGTCCAGAGGTCCTTACAGCCTGAACCACCCCCTGCTTGCAAGAAGCTGCCTCAGGTTTCCATTTCTTGATTACAGCAAGGCAGCCAGGGCTATTTCAACTGAAATGCTTGGGAGCAGACTTTGAGAAGCTGATTATTCACAGTCATGCCTGACACTGCTGGAGAATAGGATAGGGTTTGTTCCTCCTCAGCTTTCTGATCTGCAAAATAACAACATTTGTCAGTGTAAATCCCCTGTGAGGCAGCGAGCTCCGAGCCCCTGTGTGACGTGCAGAGTGGTGTCTGTTTGCCTGCAGAACAGGTACTTTTTGGGAGGTGGGAGAGCAAACTGTGCACACCTCATCCCACTGAAACACATTGTTTTGTCAGTACGTCTTTGGTCTGCTGCAGAGTAAATACTTCCCTAGTTCTTCCAGGGTGCAGAATCCCCCAGCTCCATCTGAACCACCCACCAAACTGGCTGTATTTCACCAGGGTTTGGACTGAGTTCCACATCTCATAATCAAACTCACTGATGGTCAGTGCCTCTTCTGCATGGCAACCTTGGGCTGAATTCAGACTGGAAGGGCAACTTCCAGTTTCATTCCACTGAGGGTTCTCCAGGCATCCTGTCTTAAAAAATGTGTATCTTGACTCTGTTTGCGCTTTCTAAGTTATCTCAGTACTGTTTCTTCTTTCTAGTCCTTCACTTACCAGTCTCAGGGATTCATATGAAAGCAGAATTTTTGACCCACGTGAGGTTTTTTTTTGCCTCTGTGAAGGGGTAGAGATCATTCTCCACTAAGAAACCACAGTTACAGGATCAGTCCCTTTAGACTTGGATACTACTGTGCCACTTGTGATATTTTATGCTACTGAAAAACTCCACCTTTCTCTAAGCTTGCTTCCTTTGGCAGCTGTCTGCCAGCCTGCATTTGGCATAGGATCGCAGTTGTCACCTTTCCAGGTTTCTTTATTGAACCAGAATAAAATTTCAGAGGGGCTACGGCATGGGAGTGCTGAGAAATGGTACTTGAAAGCACAGAGTCGTGGCTTTATGGAACTGAAATTAAACAAGCTGTATCTTGACACACAGCATTCAAACTTCACAAAACAGGACCCAGAGATTTGCTTTAGAATTTTATGCTGGTCTCTCAGTTTCCTCTTCCAGTAGAAAAGTGTCTACGTACATGTTCCTGGGCTTGACTGCAGCATACATTTCGGTCTCTGCAAGTCCCAGGGGCACCTGGGAGATGTGTCAGTCACCAAATGTCATTTCATCCCACTTTTCCAGGGCTGTGGCTCTCACCTTACCTCGTGAGGCTTGACAAAGACTATTTAATGGTGCTGTTATGATCACACAGCAACCTTTGGAGGCCAGAGGGGCTCTGAGGTGCGGGAAGATCTTGTGAACCCCTGTTGAACAAGTGAGAGAAGTGAAGGTAATTGCAGGAAAGGATCTGGAAAAGAAAATGTGTGAATCAGATAAGCTCATATTTTACCCAGGCATGTTTAATAATTTCCCATGATAAATGGCCACTGCCTGTTCCCCAGTCCCAACATTGTTATTGTTGCAGTGAAAATACCATGCCACTGTCAGGCGCTGAGATTTATTTATGTGGTTGGTGTGGGCTTTGTTGTCTCTTCAGCAATTACAGCTTTTTAGGTATTACAGATATTTTTGGACAGATAGTGTGTCTCTGCTCCAGAAAAATAAACAGAAAGCCAAGTATGCACCTGATAATTTTAAAATTGGGAGTATTTTAAAAATCATCTGAGCCTTTTTTTTTTGGCAGTTTTAATTCAGAGACCACATTCCCTTGAAATAAGCATGAGCTTAGCATGAGTGGTTGGAAGTAGCTGTGTAAATCCTTAATTGCTCTGCCAGGCCTGTGCTCTTTCATTACCTGAAGATTTTAAAATCCTCCAACTGTCATTTCTGTAGCTTCAGTCAAGCTGGTAAGATGCTGCACACAGGTGGCAAACCTCCAACATTATCCTCTTTCTCTGTTGCCTTGATTTATTGTTGTGTTTATTATTTTGTAATAAAGCCAAAAGCCCAAACTAATTCACTTGAAATGCAGCAGTTGCAGCACACCAAGCTGTTGTCTTCTCAAAAGCTTCTCATGGTGTTTTAAACAGCTGGAAAATAGTGAATGGAAGGGAATGAAAAAGCATGTTGTCAGCAGAAATTTGCCATAGATTGGTGTTAAAACAGGTGAAGACTTCATGGTATGAAGCCTAACAGCAGTGCTGCACGGGGTGATTCATCACTGCAGCAAGTGAGATGGTGTGTTGTGCCGTGTCTAGCCTCACCAAGCCTCACAGAAACTCAGAATTATGCAGCAAGCAGAATATAATGTGGTAGGGAAGGATCCAGGTAGGGCTTACCTGTGAAATAGTGCTTGGAGATGGATGTATCTCCTTGTTTGGAGGCATTTGCTCAGGGTTGAATGAGGGCATGGTGTCTCAGTGCTGCAGCAGACCCTTGTGCTGTGTGTGATTTCCCGGAGCGGTGCTGCAGCGCTTGGTGATGGCTTTGAGGACTTAGTTCCAAGCACTGCCTCTGGAGAAGGATGCCTTCAGTTTTGCCTGAGGGTTGCCTGCCAAAACACAGGCCAGAGGTTTGGCCATGGTTAAATCTGTCAGCTGTGACTTGAGTGGCCTGGCATGGGCAGTTAGGGCTGTGTTTCTGCATCCCTTGCTCCTTGGGGTCTTCCTGCTGAAAACCTCTCTCCCTTTTGTGTTTGGGGCAGATGCGCCACATGTATGCTTTATAAAAAATCAAGGCAGTGGTATTGGCTGCCTTCCTGTTTGAAATCACTTGGCATGTTGCAGTGCTGAGAAATACCTAACAATACTGCTGGTTAAGGGAGCAGGCTCTTCTGTGGGGCTCTACTGAGAGGAGTGGGATTATACAGGAGCATGAAGAAGAGGAGGATTGCCCAGGCTGAAGTGGAGCAGGTGGCTGTTCTCAGTCTTGTTGGGCAAGAGGCACTCGCTGTGTGCTGCTGACTCACGTGATGACCCTTGTGCTAATGCTGTTCCCTGTCATTTAACACAAATATAAAGCTGCTAAATTGAGACCGATTTGAAACACGTGTGGTTTGCTTTGGAACACACTTAATGGCAGCTATACTTTAACTCTAGGACTGTGATTGGAAAAGGAGGGAGAAGTAAATAGTTTACATTAACTTAGCAATATTACTCTGTTATTATTGAGCTTTCCTGAAATCTACCCAAATCTCGGCTCAAATCAAACAGCTTCAGATAATTTGTGGAAAGCGGAAGGTGAAACTAAGTGGGAGTAGGACATAAAAAGAGTGTGTGATTACTTGAATGGAAACCAAAGTGTTCCCAGTACTCACTGCATTTAGTGAGATGCTTTGAAGGTTTTTTTTTCACCTCTTAAATCCTTAGTGCTTTGAGGCAGCGATTTTGGCCTTCAAATGACTACAGCAACTTGCTGCCCTGACTGTGGAATAAATTTTGAAAGCAGCGTGAGTGCATTGTACAGGATTAACAGCCAGGCTGGCCATCAAGTAGAAATCTTTTCAAAACAGGCTATGAAGAGATCTTATGATTACTTGATCGTGAAAAAGTAGCCTACAAGGCCTGGTGGCTTGTTGCCTTTCATAGTGGCAGGTGGGAAAAGCAGAATGGGCTGAGTGCAATCAGCATTTGTAGTCACAGGGAACATACAGGTTTTATCTTTGGTCCCTAAGAGGTCATCTCAACAAAGTGCTTTGTGTTGCTCCATGCTGTCTTGCTTTCCTGCTGCTCATTGTATTGCTGCAGCTCTCTAAAATATTAATGAGGTGAGAAGGAGATTGCCCTCAGATGACCCTCTATAGCATTGCTTGCTGGACTGAGAGTCTGGGCTGCAGTACAGCCCCAAATCCATGTTTTTTTTTTTAATAGAAGTGGTAATGGTGGCTCAGGATGGATGACAACTTGAATTGGTTATGTCAGCTCTATCTAATGACATTGAAGACCAATAAAGTGACTCTTAGATTGGTTTGGCATTATTAGTTTTGTTATTAATTATGTAGACATGACAGCAGCATTAGTGCTAGTATTAACCATCAAAATAAAATGGAATTGTACTCATAAATCTCACTGATTAGGAGTATATGAAGGATTACAGCTATTCTCCAAAGGAAAAGAGAGGAAATGGAGTGAGTCTGGAGTAGGAGTGAGATGGAGGTGGGAGAATATTTGGGGAAGGATACTGGTATGCTGAAGATTGTGCAAAGAAGGAGTCTGAGCAAAGGGGAGCAGGACTAGGGCTAAAGTCTGTCCCTGCCTGGGTGGCTAAGGTTGGGTTCTCCTGCATGTTAGCAGGAATTATGGACCCCCTTGCCCTTGAGCGTGGCTGCCTCCCTAGTGCCTCCCCCTTCCCTCTGGGACTCTGCTGCCATCTTGATATCTAACAGGGAACCACTGCAGAGGCCTTCTCCATTGTGTGAGGCTGGGACAAGAATCCTGCCCGTTTCCCAGGGTACTGTTAGAGCCTTAATGCCTGGGAAGAGCAGGCAGATCTCAAAAGGCAGGGACCAATGCAAACTGGGACAAGTCCTTGCCAGGAGCAGGCTCTCATTTGGGTGCTGCCCATGGGCAGGAGGAAAGGGAAGCAGGCACATCTTTACTGCCCTGGAGAAGACACAGGGAGATCCTTGCTCAGCAGAAGAGCTGCCTTTGCTCTTGGGTACTGAGCCAACTCTGACGGGTAAACTGCTGAGAGGAGGCAGTGCAGATTGCCTCCTGCCCTGGAGAAAGGTGGAAGGAGAAAAATTATGCCTCAGAGGGAGGCATGGGAATGGCGTGGTTTTCTGGGGTGGTGCAATTTGTACAGTGCTGCTTGTCTGGACCCACGACTCATTAAAATCTGGACCTTAATGAGCTGAGAATCATCCCCCAAAGCTTGCTGTTGGGGTCTGCTCTGTGGCACTGCTGATGCAGCCACATCTGGGTGCTGATAGTTGAGTCTTCAGAGGGTTAAAAAGGCTGGCAGTGGCTGTGGCAAGTGGCCACGCCCTGCCCTGTGCTAGCCTTACCAGGGGTGGTGGGTGTGGGTTGCATCTTGCTCATGGTGAGAGTAATGGCTCTATTTATAATGCCTTAAATGAAGTGCATGATAATTTAATTTGCACATCCATTAATACTATCTACTGCAGGGTTTGTTCTTAATTATATCCCTCTAAACGGAATTTTAGGTGTATTAACAGGCTCTCAGTCCTGCTGCCAGGCATAGCTGTGTCCATCCCGCACACGGGATGCTTGGAGAAGGTGCTTTCTGTTCCACTAACCCTACTGCCCTGGTTGGAGAGGGCTCTTCCCAAGCTGGCACTCATTGCCCCAAAAACACCTTTCCTCCTTGAAATGGCCAGCAGAGATGATCACTATGGGTATTTCCCTGGTAGGTTTTGACTCTCTCTCTGCAGGGCAGAGACAAAGGTGTCCTATGGGCCCCATACCTCCGGGGCCAGGAGCTATTTCACTTCCCACAGTTTTCCAAGGGAAGCTCTTCCTGCAAATAAATAGGAACCAAGCATCCAAATACCTTTGTAGGTTGGCACAGGGTTGACCTGACTATTAGTGAACTGATAATCTGCCTCTGCAATTGATTCCCAAGGATATGAGTGGGTTAATAAGCATCCGCCTGAAGTCATGTCTCATGGTCTGGTTTACAGCTGAGAAGGCAGCAGTAAAGGTGTGTCTTTGTCATAGAATCATGGAATGGTTTGGGTCGGAAGGGACCTTAAAGATCATCTAGTTCTGATGCCCCTTCTGTGGGCAGGGATGCCATCCATTAGATTACGTTGCTCAGGGCCCTATCCTGTCATCCACCTGACTCCCAGGCAGCCTTTCCCAAGAAGGGCTGTTTTCCACTTAGCCTCCTGACTCTGAAAACTGTCATTTACCAAACAAAATGAGTCTTTCAAGGAGAACACTCCTCTTACTGCCCACCCATGCCTGGGTTTGCAGTGCCAGGATGGCAGTACTGGAAGGGACCCTGAACTCTTTGTCTTTGGAGGTTGCCATGAACAGAGGATCACGTCAGAGCTTCCCACACAGGTTTCTAGTGCCCTTCTCAGTGGTTTGGCTGGTGTCTGAGAACAGCTGTGGCCCTGGATGGACATTATAGGCTGCATGTTGTCCATTAAAGTCTGTGTGAAAATACCAGAGAGTCATTTAGAAACATTTAAAAGCTCTAAATTATTTGAAAAGTTTAGAGAGTCTAAGCTTTTGAAACAGGAAGAGAAGCTATTTGCAGAGATGTATTCAGTAGTTCTGCTAAAAATGTCTTGACTAGCTACTTCACCTCACATTGCCTCACTGTCTACAGGAAACTGGAAAAATTATTTGCCTCCTTTCCAAAGATGCTGGTGAAAAAGTGAATACTGAAAGGTGTTGCATAAGTGTGAGCAATTATGTGAGTACAGGAAAGTCAAGGATCTTTCCTATAAGACTGCACAGTTATTTAGCATTTCTTGTAGATGCAGATATTATGTGCTGTCTGCATTAGCTATTTCTAGTCTTTGAAAAGAAGCCAGAATTCTTTAAGAGTCGCTGCTTTTTCTGAGCTGATGCTGGCTCTTTTGCCTGAGGAGTATTTGAAATCTGCCAGAATGCATGTATTGTCAAAAACAGAAATTGAAAACCCTATACAGGATCTGCTGCCCCTGTGAGTTATGAGCTTTCCCAAGTCATCAGGGAGAAGAAATGCCTACTCTCGTTGTCTGCAAGAGCTGTGGATGGACAGAGGCAAAAGAAATCCCTCTCCCTCCTCCCCCCTCTCCCATCACCACCCAAAACTCTCTCTTTGGGTGGAAAGAAGCTTTTGAAACAGAGACATGCACACATACACGAGTGCTTTCGTGCCTCCCCGTGACCTGCCTACTTCTAGCTGTCCCTCCTTCCTGGGAAGCTGTAGCTGCTGAGACACAGGGGTTGGGGAGATCCCGTCCCCTCTCTGCGGCCCTGAGACCAAATGAATAAAGTGAACAAGGTTTTGAAGATCCTTAAGAAGTCATCGAGGAGAAGGAAGAGATGGAGAGAGGAGCTGAGGGTGGAGGAGGAAGGGGAGAGCCAGGAACTCTGTGATCCAGGTGGTTTGTGCCACCTGCACCTCTGTACCAGTGGTAAGGAAACAGGAATGTTCCTGCTCCCCTGGGGATAACATGCCTGTTTGATAGCCATTGCTTACATGTGACAGGAGAGTTTTCTACTGCCAGCTACTGCTGTTGTGCTTTTCAAGGGCTGAAAAATATAAAAATATTCGTTGGAGAATTGGTAAGGATGGGGAACTGAGACCCCTGGGCTTCCTTTTATAAACCTTCCCTTGCTTGCGTGGGTGGCATTTTGCACATTTGTGGAGTGGGGAGAGTAGGAAGCCTTCTTTCTGGAGACATCATGTTCCTGAAAGCATAGGGAGAACGTGTAGCTCATTGAGATTTTGGGTTGATGTATATTGTTGTGTTTTTGAGATATTTAAGCCTGGATGTTTATTCTGTATTTTTGTGCAACAGAAAAGCAATGGGAAATAGATGAATTTAGGTTGCTGTTTTTCTAAGGGATGTTTTTGTCTGCAAAAGTGTGCTACGGCCAAAGTTGGTCTGGATCCAGGTCCATCCTTATCCTCCAAGCAAACGGGGCTGTGGCTGCAATGTCACTGAAAATAATTCCGAGTTTAGTCTAGTCTATCTGTAAAACAGCGAAACAAGAGAATATGAAAAAGAGTTGTTTACAGCATTCACTGACATGTTCCCAGCATGTCTGAACTCTCAGCTGGTGGCTGTGACCCAGCAGAGGAAAATGTGTAAGTCAGTGCACTTGGCCATCAGGCTCAGCTTCCTTTGTTCTGCGTTGCCAGCATCCAAGGGACATGAAGCGCTTATGAAACCACACTTAGGACAAAGCCTCGCTCATGTCTAATGTAGGTCACTGTTCTTTTTACTGTCACATTTGGTAGTTTGTTTGCAACGGTGGTGTTGTAGCTTTTGAACATTTCACAAGCTCGCTCTTTTTCTTTCTCACCCCCCTAATTCTGTTGAGCTGCTTTTCTGACCCTGTCCTGGAGCATCTGATGGCCCCATTCTTGCAGGACCTGTTGTCGGGGTGGCTTCATTTACAGCTGGAGACACAGGGCACAGAGATGTTACTGGACTTGCCCAGGGTTACACAGACTGGGGCAGGGTGGGCAATGGCTTGTGAGCTTGAGGTCCGAGCCAGTGCCATGATAAGCACCACTGGTGACTGTCCTGCTCTTGGCTTCAGCTTCCAGTTGTTCAGACTTTCACCTCTCACACCTCCTCAGGTAGTTCAAGAGTCTGAGATGTGTTTTTGCATCCATTTTTTTCCAGTGAAGTATACTCAAATAGTTTTGTTTAAACTTGTCTTTATATTTCTTACATCTTCAGTTAGAATTTGATCAACAGATAAGAAAGGAAATTAAAACCTGAAAATATGTAAGTATCAGAAAACAAGGAGGCAGTGGAAAACATGAGCTACTCCTAAATTGACAGTTATCTCCCTGTTAGCCCTGCATATTTTACTTTATCTTTTTAATGGGAAGTTGTCAGCTGAGAATGTTCACCCCCAACCCTCAGATTTTCAGCTGCCTGGGAATGTGGTCCCATTGGGGTTCAGTTTTATAATCAATCCAATTCCTTCTAACTATTTAATATGCTAAGCTTTTGGGTGCTGACCTGAGAGATGAAATGCTTTGGTTATTTTTTATTTATTTGGTTATTCTTTTGATAAAAAGAAATGACACAGATCTTTTGAAGCTGTAGTTAATGCCAACCTGAATGGGCAATACTAATTAGATGGGTTGGGTCCATCTCAGCTGGGTGTACACAATGGAGCTCTCCCTATAAGCTATGGGTTCAGGCTGCTTAGCAGGAAAAGGAGAGGAATTGGTGCTTCTTGACCCAAAACATCTCAAACCTGTGGGATCAATTCTCTGGAGAGTCTGTTCCTCTCTGTTGATTGTAAGGGAAGTATAACTGAAGGCTAAGATGAAGATGTCACTCATGGGCTGACTTCTATATGGCTTGTAGTGTTGGGATGTGAATGTGTGACTGTCTAAGAATGTTTTGGCTTTACTGCCTGGATATGCTTTAGGTGAAGAGCCCCCTTGTTCACGGTCTCTGCGACTCTGCAACAGTTTGTTAGCCTGAGGCTTCTAAAAAGCTGAACTAATAGCTTTTTTTTTTTTCCCCTAAATACAAGATGAGTAGTGGGTTAATGCACTTCTGCCATCCAGACAGCAGTGAGAGAGATGGATTGACAGAAAAAAAAGGAAAATAATCTGTTAAGGCAAATGGGGAGAAAAACAGTGCATTCCTGCAGTCGGGTTCTGTGCTAGCAGTTATTCCATCCAGTTATATCTCCACAATAAAATGTAAATGAATGCAATCATTTATTTTGCAGCCTGGAGGCCTAGTGGCATGAAAAGATAAGCGAGCATTTCCCATTGTTTATATGGTGGAGGTGGCTCTTCTGTGTCTGCTACTCTCTCTCTGATACCTTGGCAGCATCTAAATATTGCCTTTATTATTAAAAACACATATATGGGATTCTAATACCTTAAATGGATTAGCATGGTGTTTACAGAGGCATCAGCCAGCCCACACTCCCTGCAGGCTCTTGGCATTTGTGTTCCTTCTTCAGGAGCAGTGCACACAGGGCAGGAATGCCAGTGCTGGCCAAGGACCAGGGAAAAAAAGCAAAGACATAAGGCAGGGACTGATGGGCCTGGAATGTGTGCAGTTGTCTCTGGTCAGAGGGATGAGCAGGAGGGGCTGGGAGATGCCAGTGCCAGCGAGCTGCTTCTCTGGAGGCTGAGGAGGGGGAACAAAGGGATGGTGGAGAACAATAGGACACCGCAGTGGCATTGGGATAATCTCTGATCCTATTTAGGCATGTTTAATTGGCCTGTCAGTTTTTCATATCTCATGCATTTTCATAAGGATTCCTCTTTGCCTCTCGTTTTATCTTCTTGTAGCTCCTTGGATTTCCCTGCGGACCATCTCTCTGGATTTCTTTGTTTTGTGTCCCCCCTTTCCCTTTTCAAAGCGGCGCTGACTTGCCTGGCTTTGCGGTGTCTAAACAGAAAGACAGATTTAGCAAAGGAGCTGTTTGGGAAAACCTCACGTTATCCTCAACAGGGAGAAATTTGCTGTGGGAGGGGGCTTTGTCAGTGGCCTAAATGTGTGCCATCTATCACAGCTCTCTTTGCAGTGGTCTTGGGCTCTGAATATAAACCCAAATCCCAATCATATGTAGTGCTATGGGGAATTAAAATTTATACTGGAGATCGTAAGTTTTTTTTCCCCCTCTGGTCCCTTTGAATGCTAAGACACATTTATTCTAATGATTTTCCACCCAATATCGGCTACCTTAAAAATTCAGGGCTACTGAACTTACAGGTTAAATAAATACATTCAAAGGGATGTTGCTCAGCCTTTCAGATCATCTATGTTAAACTCCTACCCTTTCAATCCTAAGTGATGCCAGACCTAGTTGCTTCATCCTCCCACAAGAAATCCCCCAGGCACATAATTAAAACCAAGCCATCCTTGTAAAGCCACTGGCTGAGCTTGCCAGAATTGTTCGTGCATTTCTTGTGGCTTTGAAGTTCACAAGTATTGGACTTGGGGGGATGTGAGGACCCACGGAGATGCAGCTCTGTCAGGCAGAGGAGATCAGGAGTTGCAGTGATCTCTGGGCTGCTCTCAGAGCCGATCTTGTCCCACCTGGTCCCTGGGGTGAAGGCAAACATCAGTGCCTATCAGAGTGGGTCCCTGCACCAACAAGAGAGCCCAAAACTGCATGGCCAGGCTGTCCAAAGGGTTTGTGTGCTTTAGGTGCCTTTGGGCCTGATGAAACTTGGTAGCTTTTCACAAGTGTCTCATCATCAGGATTTGGGGCCAGGTGCTCTGGAAATTGTGGGGCAAAGCTTATGAGAGCCAGTAGGGTTGT
This sequence comes from Cephalopterus ornatus, assembly GCA_013396775.1. Classification (NCBI taxonomy): domain Eukaryota; kingdom Metazoa; phylum Chordata; class Aves; order Passeriformes; family Cotingidae; genus Cephalopterus; species Cephalopterus ornatus. The sequence continues at coordinate 269,340 of VZRE01002049.1, forward strand.
CCCATGCCCTCAGCAGGGGAGGAGATGGCAAGAGCTGCAGGTGGTGGCGGAGGCCAGGGATGGGTGTCTCCCCCTTGCTTGGTTTGGAAGAGGCCCCTGTACTTCATGTCAGCAGAAGAGCAGCTGCCATAAAGGCCTCTGTGTCCTACCAGTGGGGTGGTTTTCACATGGCTTTTATGCATTTTGTGATGACAGTTTGCTTTGTGGCAATTTATTGTTCTGCAGGGTTGTCTTCTCTGTTTATATCTCATGGGTCTCATTATACAGCAGTAAATCATTGCAAAGCTGATAGTTTAGTTTCCAGCCATAAATTCAGGCGCTGGAAAAAGAGATTTGTGTATTCCTGTGCCTCTCTTCTTCAAATGTGGCTGTTCATAGAGCTCTGTATGCCCTTGGGTGTGAAGATGTTTGGTAAAAGCAGTGGTGACTGAAACAGTGTGAGGAACCTCTAAATAAATGCTTGCTTCTTTCATATGGGGATGCAAGAGGTGAAGTGATTTGGATAAGGCTCAGCATCAGGGAAGGTGGAGAAATAGGAAAGGGAAAAATATCGTTTTGGTAGAGCATCTGCACCAGGTTGGGTGTATGTGCTGCACTATCTGATGTCATGGTCATGGTCTGGGGTTGGTGCTGGAGTGCTGCAAGCAGCACTCAAGCAGCTGAAGTTTAACCTCTGAAGGTCCTGGGACAGCTCTGAGACCTGGCACCGAGTGCTCTGCTACTGGGAGCAGTATTGTTGGTGGTGGAAAGGAGAAAACCAAAGAGCAGGAATTAATGTGTGGCTCTGAAGAAGTCAGGGTTGAAAGCATTGAGGCAGAGATATTTGTAGATAAAGACAAAGGATCCCAAGGAAGCCAATGGGCTGGAGACCCTAATAATCCTCTCTCTGCCTGTGCCCTACGGTGGTGAGCGCACTGTAAATGAAGCAGTTATTAGCAGTTATGTTCATATCACAAGGTATAAACTGGTCTATTGAGCAAGAAAGAGTTGCCCTTTTTCAACCTTTCAAAGTGATTTCCCTTGAGAGCACCAGCAAAAGGAGAAAGCTGTGCTTCCTAAGTGGAGCCAAGTGCCCTTTCGAAGCCCCAGTATCTCCGATCTCCCTCTTTGGTGATGGGGTTGTGGAGTTGCATTATTTATAGCTGCCCCTGGGCACCCCACCTGCATGTCCTGCAGTGGCTGTGGAAAGGGGATTCACTGGAGATTCAGAGGTGACTAAAAGCTCAGGAATGGTTATGGGATCTCTAACTTCCAGCAAAGACAATTGTACCGAGAAAGCTTTTGATCAAACAGAATCAGTCCATTGAAACCAAACATAAGTTTTGCTGCAAAAATATCCTGTGTCAACGTTTTCAGCAATTAAACCCTTTTTCATTCGGACTGTTTGGTCCTAGAAATTAATTAGTTGATAATATCCTCTTTAGAATGAAGACAAATGTTTTCATGTCTTTGCTAAAGGCTAATATTTGTGAAAAGAAAAAGAAAAGTAGATGAGTTAGATGAGTTCCTTAAATCTCTTTAATCTTGTCCTGATAAATCTGCTTGCTTACTGTTAAGCTTTCTTTGAATTTCTGTGTGCCTCTTTCTTGTGTTTCATATAATGCCAAGTGCTAGAGAGTGGGTAAATCAAAGCTACAGGTTTCAGCTTTCAGAAGACTGATCAGATTCAATCCAGTCCTTCCATTTTGGGATCGCCTGTAATAAACACTGAAGAAATGAGTGAAAATGTCTAATGGAACAGACCTTTTTTTCCTTTAAGAGCAAGTACACGAATGCTCATATGGTTAGAGGTGGCATCCACACCTTGCTTGCTTATCAAGTAGTTGCAGAAGCTGTGCAGTTTAGTCCTTCAGCCAGACCTTGAATTAGTCTGCAGATGAGGCAAGCACAGGTGAGCCTGGAGGCTGACAGCTTGATTTCCCAGGGAAGCAAAGACACGTGCTAAATTAGCTTCTCAAAATACTCTGCAGCACTTTCTTTGACAGCTTTTTTGCAGTTGAAAAATAAAAATAAGAAAGCAAAGGCAGGCAGCATAAGAGTTTTAGAAAAATCCAGGCACCATCTTTCCTCTGATCCATCTGAAGCCCCATCTGTAGGGTGCATTTGGAGCCAAGTGTTTTTGCTGCTCATTCACCTGATGATGGGACCAACCCACAATAAGGAAATGCAAACAGAGTTAAAGTTTCAGGCTCCATGACTATAAAACACAGCTTTGATGTTGTTTTTAGATATTAGCGTAAAATATAAGGTATAGACTGAATCACAGCCTTTGTGAAGGGCTGAGCTTGGCATGACTTAGAGAAATGAATGTGGCAATTCCTGGATGAGGGAAAGGGGGTAGGAAAATACTTCAGAAACAGGGATAAGAAACGACGTCTGAAGAGAGTAGACATGGGAGCTGGAGTTCTCAGAGTCTCCCTTGGATGACAAAAATAACTATCTCCTTTAGTGGGAAGTACGAAATTGATGGTAAGTGCTTTTCAAAATACTGGCTGTTGGTCAGATTTAATCCATTATTAATTATGCCATCATGTTGATAATTACTACGATTTAGGCACTTCCCAAACAAGTCTCTACTTAGTGATGAGTGCAGTGAGTTCTTGGAAGAGCAACCATTGGGCCACCTCTGTGATGGTGCAGCTCTGGGTCTGATAACCACAGGGCCTGGCAAATTTGCATCCACTACAAAATGGGATAAAAATTTCAAGCCTTGTGTGAATGGAAAAATGCTTAAAGTAGTGAAAAACTGATGATGAGTTTTCAGATGAATGTATGGATTTACTCAGGGCTGGGCTCAGTTCCCTACTCTGCTGTTGGCTCCCAGTGTAGTATTGGGCAAGCCACTGATGGGCAAGTTCCCTGCCAGAGTAAACTGGTACGACTGTTTTGCAGATGAAAAAACCAATGCCAGTTATATGCGGCAGTCATAGATTTGGTCATTAGATTTGATGGTGGACAAGGATAATAATCCTGTAAAAACACAGGCCAAAACCTTCATCCATGTATCCCTAGCAACTTGGACAAGACCAAGGCAAACCTGGATGGTTTTCTGTTGGGCAGATATCTGGTTTTGGATTTAAGGAGACCAGAATAAAGATAATGTTCTCTTGCCCTAATTAATTTGTTTCCTGTTATTAAAACACCTTTATTGGTATTATTTTGGAAAAGGGATCTGTATAAAACAGTTTAAAATTGAGATAATTCCACTTCTCTTGGCCCATTCTTCCTTCATCTCTTCCACTCAAACCTCACCCAGTGTGATATGGGAACATCTGTAAAATGTAGGCAAAATGAGCCCCTAGATGAGGTTTCCATAAGCAAACATAATATTGGTGCAATGTGTTGAATGCTAATAGTAAAATTCAATTTCATGGGTTCTTAGGACCTCTTGAACGTTCTGTTATTGAATAATTGTGTAACCTGGATCTTCCAATCTTTTGCTTAAAAAACAAAGTAGTTCTTTGCTGGGTGCTAAATATTAGTCATCATCATCATGGCTAGGCTTCGCGAACGAAGATTTGTGAAGGACTCTAAAATATTAGTAATGGCGAGTCTATCAGCACAAACATACTACTTTAAAATGTACATGTATTTCCTACCATAAACAGTACTGATTCTGCATGATTATTTTTCCCTTAATAATATGTCTAAAGTAGGCTGCTTTAACTTCAAAGGCTAAGCTGCTGGTTGCAGTGATCACAGCTTTACTACCATCATTTTGGGGCTGATGGTGCTCTTTAAGTAGCAGATTTGTGTGTTATCTTCAACTATGTTCACAGTAAAGGACTGCAGCTGGCACTTAAACTGGGACTCGAGAATCTGCTTAAAAGGGAAATGCCTTTTGGCCTTTGGCTTACTAACTCGTCTGGGCTGTTGCTAGCTAATTGCTTCATTAGCACAACAGTGTAAAATATAGTGAGGAGACTGTTGGGAGTACACACATGAAGTCGTAGCGTGACCCCTGTCTAGGCTGGCATCTGCGGTCAGCATTTGCAAGAGCCTTTCATTCTCCCAAGTAAATTGGCAGTCGGAGCGAGTTGTAGCACAGCACATGGAGATAAGACTATTTTAATTTCTTGCTTCAGGAGACTCAGCTGCCTCCTTGGAAAGACTGATGCCTTGTCCATGGATTCACAGGTTGAACAAACATACTGTACCATTTAATTATTTAAGGATGGCTTCAGCATTTCCTGGAAAAATAAACTATGGTCTCAGGCTGAATCCCGGCAACAGTGTTCCACCTGCAAGACCACGCTTCTTACTGTGGGCAATAGGCAGTACCACACTGGTCACTGCTCTTTGGATAATACAGCTCTCCTAACCCCATTTCCAAATGTAAACAATATTTTCTTGCTGTTAGATTGCTGCTGTTATTTATGGCATTTGCAGCAGCAATTCCAAGTAGGGACCTGGCTCCTCTTACGCTCTGTGTTGCGCAGAACCAGGAAAAAAAGATGGGCTGAGCATCAATCACCTGAGCTTTTGGGTTGCTGTGGATTCTGATTAGACTGAAGCACCCCCACAGATATACTATCAGGGAAGTCTCTAAGGTACTTTTACACAATTGTTGAGATGTTCTTGTCAACTGATTAATTGTAGTAGGAGGAGATGTCTACAAATAATACTGACAGGCCTCAAATTGGAAGCTCTAGGAAGGGACATATATGTAAATGTTTAAATTAGTTGCCTTCTTAGCTCTGGGATACAGTTCAAATGCCACTCACCCAATTGAATTGCAGAAAGTGCCCATAAAATTCTATGCATTCAGTCTTTCTGCCAATCTGGGGTGTGAATTATGGAGAGGACAACTGGAAAGACATTGTCAGCCTGCAGCTTTCACCCTCAGCCTTCACTCATGTTTAAATCATCTTCCTTGAATTCTAGTCTCAGTCTAATCTAGATGGAAACCATTAGCATTTCCATGGCTTGGGTTAGAGGTGCAGTCCCCCTGAGTGCTATTTTTGAAACTATGGGACCATGGTGCTTATACACGGCTGCATTCCCAGTCTCAGCAAACGCAATGGTGAGAACTAGGAATTTCTCCGAAGAGCCTCTTGCTGGTTTCTTGCAGCTGGTGCTATAGAGGGTTGAGGGTCTGGAGAAGTTCTAATTCAGGGAAATAATTGCATGTAGCAGAAAATTAAATATGGCATTTCTCATGAGGTGTCCTTCTGGTGAGTTTGTAAAAAGTTGCACAGGATGTTCAGAGTGTGTGTCAGAGAAGGCACCTGTGGATGCAGAAAATATCGAGGGTGAGGGTTAATGACTGAAGCCTGTTTTGTCTTTTTTGCTGAACACAGCTTCATGACAGACTGTCACCTGTGTAAGTAGTTGTCAGGGTAATTAAACCTAATAGTGCCACATCAAACTTCCCCCAGGTATTACTCTGTTGGAGGTGGTGGCGTCGCACAGGGAAAGCCGTAGCCATGCTAATAGGATCAGGCAAGGTACTTGTAAAGCCTAATTCAGGCTGTTTCCTTTTGGGAATTGTCTACTAATTGAGCATGGTTCTAATGAAACTGTTCATTGTTCATACTGTCACAGAGATCATTTATTAAGGGTAATCAGTTAAAGCAGCACAGGTGTCAGTGTGGGCAGAACATCTTCTTCCAAACCCTTGTTATTGACAATGTCAATACATGAGGAGAAACAAGTTCAGCTTGGCTTTGCTGAGCTGCCCGTTTGACCCTCTTCCCCGAACTATGTTAGCAGCAGATTTGATTTAACAGGCTCCAAGAGGCAATAAACTTGGAGCCTGGGGTCTGTTCAGTCCCTTTGCAGAGGGGTGAGCCCTCTCTGGCTCCCATCGTGCTGCTCTGCTTTACACAACAGATACGGGTGTTTCTGGGAATTCACCCATCAGGAAGGAGAGCTTCCTTGCCAACACACAGCAGCCCATGAGTCTGTGCAATACCTGATTTTGATAGATCAGCTCATCCTGAGTTTGATTCAAGGCATTACTGTATTGGATTTGTTGTTTCACCATTGATCCAACTTGCTTATCTAAGGCAGACTTTTTGTCTCCAAATGCTTTAATGCCACATTTGGCCAATGTTATTTGCTTCTGTGGCTCTCAAAGAGCTCCCAAACTCTTAGGGAGGGATCTGTTGTCTGTTAATTGCGTAGCTTGTCTTAACGTTCACTATGCACGAGTGTTTCTGAGAGATACCTTCAGTCTGTCATTGGCCAGTTTGTTTGATGTATTTTTTGCTGGACAGAGTTATCCATCAAAATCTGTCTCCTAAAGGCAAGATTTTTACAAAGTGCTGTAGTAAGAAGGCAGATTATTTCATACTTTTTGTATGATAACTGAAATTATTCCAATTAGAAGTTACACATATGCTATTTATAGAGCAAAACAATCTGGAGTGATCTTTGTTTATTTTGCTTTCTTTTTAAGTGGAAGATGTACTCTGGTTAGCCAGTTTAACATGGTCTGATCTACAGTGATGATAAAAATACTGTTAGGCCAGTAGCTGGCAATATCTGGTTTTATTTTTTGCAGACAGTGTGCAAATACCAAAAGAAGAAAAGGCTGCTTTTCCATATAAATCTGCATTTTTCTCCCCAGAAACTGTTTTATGGGTCTGCCTGCTGACTGTACTGATAGTCATATACAGAATTGAGGCACATAAAAAGTAATGCAGGAACATCCTTTAAACCAGTGAAGAGAAGATGAAAATGATCTGAACAAATTCACAAAGGCAGTATTATTTGTAACATTAATACATTCAGCCATAACTGCACCTGTTAGTAAGGAAATACTGCCTTCTAAAATGCGCTTTAGTACAGCGTGTAATTTTCAGGATATGTATTAGACACATGGGATTTTACATTATTGTTCCTGAGGAAGGAAACAAACTTTATGGCAACTTCAAGGAAAAAATAAACTATTTATTGCGAACTCTACTTTGAATTACTTCTGCTCCTTTAATTTTGTCCTAATACACATTTTTAAATGTTTGTATGAATAGAAGACTGGTTTTTTTTCTTATGATTTCTTCACAGTTTGCTGTTATAGAAAAAGTGTAATCACTACCAGATAAATGCAGCAGTACCTACATATATTCTGAATTCTGTATATTCATTAGTCACATGGTGTTTTGCTTTATTTTTCTGAAATGTGGTGCATATCTATTTTCATTAATCTCTTGCATTACTTTCAATGGATTCTGTGACTTGGCAGAGCCACTTCAAATACCAGACATGATAAATGGTAATAGATTTCCCATTATACAAATGCTTTTTTATCCTCTTAGTTTAATTGCTGCATTTCTCACTCCTTCTATTGTGCACTCTTGATGACCAGTGTCCCTACAGTCATTTCCTGAGCTGAAATGAGGATTAGATTTATATGAGGGAGAGCAGAAAACACATTTGTTTCAGTATCAAAGGGAAACAGCTGTGTTTTGTTTTCAACTGGAATTTCCTCTGAGGTAAAACCAATTGTCTTGGGACATCCAGGCAATTCCCCTGACTAAAGAAGTTCTCTGAGCCTCTCAGAGGAGGGTAAATTGGTTCTTAATATTCAGGTTTATATCTGAATTCACTTAAATCCCAGTGATGAACCCAGGAGGATAAAATGGCATGGTTCCTCTAGTCTTATTTGTAGACTGGTACTTCATAATCACGAAAGCAGGCAAAATCTGGTGCAAAATGATATTTTGATTGCTAAAACTGTCTAAGATCCTCTGCTACAGCTCCAGTGAAATTAACTGGACATGCCTGTGCTCAGTAGAGGGGAGAAAAGAAAAAGCAGCCTGATCAGAGGAAGGAATGGGGACTGGGAGTCAGCTCTCAGGCTGTCTCAGAAATTAAACATTTGGGGTCTGTCAGCCCCCTTGGGCTCTCGCAGCTGTGGCAGTAGCAGGAGGAGAAGCCCCATTGCCTCCCCCCATCCCTCAACCCATCATCAGCCCCAGGTGCACGTTTCTTATGCAATGCAAACACACTCAGGCTTCTCGTCTTCTGTACAAGGCTTTAAATACCCACATTCCATCTAAATTTATCTTTAGTTCGTATACATGCACACACACCTGCCAGTGCTTTCAACTCTGAATAATTTCAAAGGAAACAGGCTGGCATCAAGAAGAAAATCTCCTGTGTTGTTATACCAAGATTGACCTCTAAAGCACTGAGGGTTTACTGAGTTTTGAGGGTCTGTAACTGGAATTCTTGGATTTGGAATTCGGTGTTAGCTCCTTTGGGATTGCCATTTGTGTGTGCCATTAATGCTTCTATGCATTCAGAGCAGATCTCTTATAGCCCCTTCCGTGCTGGAAACTTCTCTGGGTCAAGTCTGTGTTACATTTTCTTTGGTTCCAAACTTACAGCACTGAGATTGAGTTTGCCAGACTGTACATGTGTCCTTCTAGCCAAAAAAATGTGAGGGTGACCCTGGTGATTAAGTCTAAAAACTCAGGGGCTGAGACTTCTGTCATGTCTCTAAGGACACTCCTAGGAAGTCACAGTTGTTGCCACAGACCAATGGCTGCAGGCAGAGAATTGCAATCTCCAAAGTCATCTGTGGGCTCAGCAGAAATGTTGCTAGGGAAGGTGCTCAGAGACTTTGTATTGGTTAACTCCCAATGTCCATTTATTGAGAACAGCCTTTAGCCCTCAGATATCGGCTTAGTAATGAAGCTTTCTTCTATAGATCCGGAGTTTTCCCATGGGTTCCTGGAAGGCACCTTTAAGCTCCCCTGGGATCATGGTAATAAGCAGTTGAGAACCCCTGCTATTGTAGTCTGAGTTCCCATAGAGACCATGAAGAATATTTAGCTTATTCAGCTGCTGAAAAGCACCGAGAGAGGCTCAGCTCGGTAGAAAAGGTCAACTAACGTGCTACTATCAGTGTGACTTGGGTCTAAAAGTCAGATGAAAGGGAGTAGTAACAAACTGGTCAGGCAGAGTCCTCAATGTTCTCTCAGAATAGTGTGTGGGGATGAGCAGGGTTGGGCACAGAAGGCAGCAAGACCTGATGTGCCATCACAAACCCTCTCTAAAATCCTTCCATGAAAAAATAGTGAAAACAGTCCATGTTTTGCTGTGTGATCCTCCCTAACTTGGGAAGTGTGCTGTGAGGAGATGAAGAGCAAGAGAGGTGTTGGGGCAGAGACTACGGGTGTATGATCACTAACATGTGCTGCTCAGACCTACAGAGCGTTGCCATGGAAGGGAAAAGTCTATCCCATTACCACTAATGCCTGTCTGGCCCAGGGATGCAAGTGGGGAGAGTCTTTGTGGTCAGAGGATGTTTTATGGAATCAGGGGCACACAAACCACAGTCCTAATTTTTTTTGTTGAATGCAATGAAAACTGTACGTGTGGAAGCTCTGGGATTACCATTTTGAAACTATGCAAGTCCATGTCTACCCTGACTTGAAAAGATGAATGTAACTAAGCTTTAAAAAGACTTAGTGGTAAACCTCTGCTGTTGTTCTCTCCTAGGCATTCAAAAGTCCAGAAAATGATTCCTTTGGAAAACTGATTTTTGGTGGCAGCATGTGAGACAAGTGAGATTGATATCAGAACAGTAAGCTGAATAAAAGAACAGGTAGAGCTGTACCTTCTCAGCTGGTGACTTTAACACACTGTATAAGTATGTCACCCCCTGTGCTGCCTGTGTTTGACCAGGGTAACCTGGGGATTATGAACTGTGTTTTATCACTGTATGACCCACAGGCTTTTGGTTTTTCATGTCCCCTTAAGTTACCAGACTTGGCTGTACAAAGGGACCTCTTTTCTTTCACGTGTGCTAAATTCACCCTGTCATGCTGGCTTTGGGTCCTTGTATGGGTCCCTCAGACTCCTTTTTATCCCACAAAGTAGGCCTTCCTGAACATCACTGGTCCCTCCAGATGGGTGTGCTGGGTCTCAACTGTTGAACCAATAGTTCAGCCAACCAACAGTCTGCTGGTATGGTTGGAAAAAAACCTCCTGCCACAGCAGGAGCTGCTGGTGAGCGTGTCTATGGTGCTGACTTCCTGTGGGGACCCAAAGTGGTCTATTTTGGTGTCCATTTTGTCTTCCCCTAAATTCCATGGTAATTCTGCTCAAAATAAGTTTGGTGTTTTTTGACTAAATAATAGCCCCTGCTGAGAACCAGCCGTATCCTGGGTTGCTGCCCGGGGTTGCCCACTGTCCTCTGCTGTATGCAACAGCTTATAAAAACAAAACCTCTCCAGCAGGTTTGAAGGCATAGCCCTGAACTGCTCCAAGGTTGCTCCGTCACGAGCAAAAATCTCCAGGATGATCCATCATTCCACTTTTCCAAGCAGGACTCAGGATACATCATGTTTGGAAATCTGATGTTCAACAGGTGGTTTGTGCATCCCTGGGGTGGTGGCTTTGCATTTAGGTCTGTGGGACATTGTCAATGGTTCCTGCAGACACAAAAAGTTCTCTTGCAGAGAAGTTTCTTTAGCAGGACTAGCTCTGCGGGGCCCTTACCAGCACAGAGTCCCACAGCATTTGTACCAGGGCTGTGTTTCTGGTGAACTGCTTCCATAAAATGAGGGCTTTTATCTCCTTTGCTCTGGTAATCTCTGGATTAGTTTTCTGCTGAAGTGCAAGCATGCACCCACGTGCGCTAAGGAATAATCTTACTTTGCAAATTAATATGTTAATGTAGTAGCAGATTCCCAGCCCTTAACAGCAGGAGACTGGCGATACATTTAAAAACATCAATGTGTGATTTTATTCATTTGGACAAGATAACAAAACACAGCCCCGCACTGAAAATACCAAAAAGGGTCTGTGTCCCCTCTAGCTCAGCCATTGCCATCCTCCCCCCAAAAACCCTTCCCTCTCACTCCCTCTGCCACTGCCTAAAGCACGACTCTATTTCACAGTAATCATACGTTAATTTCGAGCCAGCAGCCCCTCGCAGAGCAGGCAGAGGTGCGGAGGGAGCGGCGGCACAGAGCCATGTGAGCGGAGAGCTGGAGGCTGCGGTCGGGGAGATGTTTGCTGTGTCGCTCAAGTGCCGGCTCGGGGTGGTGAGACGGAGGAGCAAAGGTACGGTCAGAGCGGAGCGGATCTCTCCTTCCTGCGAGAGGGACTTGGAGGGGACTCACTTGAGCATTTACTTTTCCTTAGCTGAGCAGGAGGAAAAAAGCTACATGGTCTGTGATTGATTTTCACCCTCTGTGCTTTGGCAGGCGGGAGTAGGATTATTTTAATTTTTTGCATGTCCTATATTTTTCAGATGTTGGATTTTTTTTTTTTGCCCGTTGACTCTCTGGATTTTTACTCTATTCATCTGCCATGGTTATTACTGCATTAAAGTAGATTTAGGTGTGCCTCAGAGTCTCACAAGGTTTCCCTCCTCCCGTGTGGGAGCTGTTACTTTGCAGGGAAAAGCACTTCGGTGTTTGATGGACTCCACTAGAGTGTTAGGCAGTCCTGGTGCATGTCCCTCCCTGTACTCCTTCCAGGAGGGGAGTGGGTTGAAAGGTTGAGAAACCTGGCAGGATAATGGGGAGAAAATCAACTTTGAGAAGATTTTATTTCAAAGTAAGTTAATCTGGGACAGAACAGTTTCTGTACTCACCATCCTGCAGCATTGCATGTGGTAAGAAGTTTTTTGTGCTGGACTGTGATCCCCGGGTCCCTCGCCCCCAGCTGAGTTGTGCGAGTCTTCGATGGTCTCTGCGCTCCCGGCTCACAGGGCGCGCTGCAGCCGGTGCTCGGTCCCGACGCTGTTGCCTTTGATTTCTGGAAGGTTTGCATTTTAATGGAGCCTGGAGCATATCTCACCGCTGGGAGCTCTCCTCTCCTGCACAAGCCCCTCCAGCCGGCAGCACTCCTGCAGCAGATCAAAGTCCTTTGCTGTAAAGGAAGATGACCTGCATTTTTATAGGGACCTCTAAAGCAAACCGGCTTTTGGGAGCTCGGTGTAACTCGGATACTATTGATTCCAGGCTTCACTGAATGCATAAACGCAGCTGTTAGCCTCACTTAAGGGGAGCGAGGCTTACTTGCTGATGCAGGGATCTTGCGCTGGTGCACAGGAACTCTGTTGGGACGGGCAGGTACAACTTTGGTAGCAAAGGGAAGGGCCTGAACACAACGAAGTTTCTGAGGTGGACTAGACCTTAAGTCTGGGTGCAAATGCTGTGTGTGACTTGGCTAGTAAGTAAAGCAGTATTTGTCAGGTCAAGGTTGCAATTCTAGGGGCCAGATCTGAGTAGAGAGCAGGAGCCTGAGGGCTGCTACACACACTGATGTAGGTTATTGGGAGAGCAAGGGAGCACGTGGGTTGTGATTGCCCCACTGTGCTCCTTCCTGTGATGTGTGCGCAGGCGGTGCTGGGCACACAGAGGCATCAGAAAGATGCTCTTTTGCACTCTTTGCTGCACACAAGGGCACGTTCACCCCTGGGTTACCATCCTGCAGTTCAACCTCAGAGCTGAACTTAGTTCAGATGTATGAATTTTTATTTGCCATCACTTTTGGCAGTTTATGCCGATGCTTCTTTGTTTCTTCTCCTCTGTAGTTTGGAGGCTTCACGGGCTTCTCTCTGCACTAGAAGGAGCTTCATGTTCTCAATCAAACAGGGTGGCACAGACAGGATTTCTACCTCCTAGAGTGGAGATGCCTGGAAGTGCTTGGAATAAACACAATCCTGGTGTCCCTTTTTGGTTGGCAGATGCCAGGAGAAGTCTTGGTGCCCTACTAGTTTTTCCAGTTCTTGTTTGCTGGCATATCTTTTGACAAACGTCCTCAAGGAATTGGCAATAGTGTTGTAACATGGTGAGTTTTCCTTCTGCAGTTGTCCAGGGAAGTTAGGAATGACTGCCCTGACAGAGGGAGAATAAGTGCATTTGTGCCTGAAAAACACTGTAAAAATGCAGCCTGAGATTGTAATGAAGGTAAAAAAAAATGTCATCCCTGTACTACCTGATAAAGTTTTAGTGGCTTTGGTTGAAATATTTAGAATTGACTTAAATCACCTGCATTTCCTAGTGACAGATTTAAACGAGAGAATCACTAATCCAATGCTAAATTGTACTGCTTTGATCAAGGATTAAACTGAGCTGGAATTGGCTTCTGGGACTAGAGCTTTGAAATGAACAAGCAGAGAGAGACGTTGTTACTTGTCTTCAGTATTTTGGGACAGCTGATGTTTAAAGTACATCCCCAAAAGATTGAGCAAAAATAAATGATGCCTAGGCACTTTGGTACCAGGATGAGCCCATCATGACTGGGCAAGAACCAAGGATGGGGATTGGTGTGAATTTATGCTAATGAGTAATGAACTCTGCTGCATTTCTCTTCTGTAAATGCTCAAAAGCTCACTATCTGTCTGCATCATAGGAGATGATCAGGCCTGGTAAAAACACTTGTTATTTGACACTGTAAATTCCCACCACCTTTGTTTTGAAGACGAAGGGGTAAAGCAATCTATAGAGGGGTGTGTGAAAGAGTGGCAGATAGCCCAGCCTCTGTCCTCTGGTCCAGGTATTTATGTGACCTAGTGTCTCAAAAACACATGCACTGCCTGGATGTGCAGCTGGATGCTTGCTGGGCAGATTCTCCTTCTGCTAAAGTTCATTGGAATTTCATTGTAAGGTTATATGTTTAAATCTCAGTTACGGTGGCTGCTGTTATGTTTGAGAAACTTTAAACATCCTCATGGAAATAAAGATTGATTGCCCTGTACTAGTTGCTACTCTCTGCTTCAAAACAGACCCCTTCCCGCAGGCTGGCACTTCGTAGACAAGCTTTCTCCCAGCTCTCTGCCTTCTGTGCTATTTTCTTTTCCCTCCCTCAAACTCTGGCTCTTCCTGCCCAGCTGATCCCCTCACTTCGACGAGAAATTCTTGCTGCCAGTCCTCTTGGATTCCTGCTGCCAGTCCTCTTGGATTTCTGCTTTTCTTCTCTCACTTGAGCCCTTGAGCTTTTCCTGGCATGAGGAACATTCACAGTTAATCCATCAGGCATTCATCCAGTTGGCTGGGGGCAGGCAGCACTTCCCCGCCACAGCTCTGGGCCATCTTTAGCCAACATTGGCCCACTGAGCTGTAGGGCTACTCACTCCTCTTCAAGGACCCTTGATCCTCTGCAGAAGGTGCTACTGAAGACCCCAAGGAACAAGCAGTCGTTTGTCCAGTATAATAATTAAGCTTCTCTCAGTATTAGAGTGTTTTTCCGTTAGAAAAGCTAAACAATTTCAGTCTGGCCATGCCTGTCATTCAGCTGGACTCAAACTGGAGTGCTTGGAGAGGGGTGCTTGGTGGTTGCCTTCCCTGCTAGCTCCCAATTACAACAGCTAATCATCAGTATTTTATAAATAAGTAAACACAAGTGGTGGAGATGCTAAATAATTAACCAGATACATGTGTCAGATTCAAAAGTAGCAAATGAGGCCATTTAAAGGTGTCCTCACTGCTTCCTGTGCTTTCCAAGGCCCACAACCCAAGGGAAGAAATGCTCTGCAAGAGCTGGTGAGACCAGGAGCTGCCTGAGCAACCAGCATCACACCCCAAGGGGCCTGGAGCCCACTGCTGTGGCAGGAGAAATGCTTTATTACTTGGTTTGAGACACTCAAGCATAAAACATGCTTATTTTTGCCCACTCTAGTTCCTCCTAGTGTGTGGTGTGAATTATGTAATAGAAGTAATTTTGCTGTTCCTTTGTCAAAAGCTGTCATCTGGAACATGCCAAACATCACAATTTGTAACAGAAAATACATGTTCTGCTTTCATTTTACATACCTCTGTGTTTTTCAGCCTTTTAAGCTTCACTGAGTCATGTCTACTACCTTCTTTTTTTCGAGTAGATGCTTGCTCTTGCATTTTTTTCTTCCTCTCTTGTATTTGACTGGGAACTAAGAAAATAAGTAAGCAAAGAAAAAACACCCTGAAACCCCCAGGAATAAACTAGAGGAGCATGTTCAGAAAAACTGTAAAATAGAGTGAGACTTGCAATAAAATTAATGGTTTTAGAACAGCAGCTTTTATAATGAGACCCAGATTTTCAATGATACCATGTTTGGTCATGTAGGCATCCTGACTTGTCCCTTAGACAGAAGTTACTGCATCCTGTTCAGTGTAGAAAGTTGCTTGGTTTTATTTCCATGTTTTTGTTGAGAACAGTGTCATTGAAATCAATCCCAGGAATTGGGAACATGCTCTTGTGCAACATCTCCTTGTTTGCTGTACGGCAGTACTGCTTTGTAAAGCATCCTGGCTGTGTTTCATAGCAGGGAGTGTTGCTGTGATTGGGTTTCTGTCACAAAAAGATTTGCTCACTGCATAAAAACAAGAAATGTTTTGGACCTCTACCTGACAAGTTAAAAAAAAAAAAAAAAAAAGAAAAAAAAAGAAAAAAAGGGCAAGCAGGTAAGCTGCTTCCATCCTGTGGTGTGTTGCCAAGTCCAGAGCACTGCACAGCAACGTGTTAGAGTGAAAAGTCCTATGGAGCTTCTACTCCTGGAGGAGACAGCCATTGTTATTACTGCATTTATCCTCCAGGCCCGGAGTAATCAGTAAAAGAATGCAGTTTTTATTTAGGAAGTGGACAAACAAGCACACAGAGAAACCAGACTTCTCCCCAAAATGCAGCTGTGGTGCACATGTTGAGCCTGTGGTCTCAGAAACCTAAGGCTGAGTGCAATGTTATAGCCCTTGCCTGGCCACCATCTTTTAGGATGATTGCTGCCTCCTAGGATTTATCCTCACCTGTGTGTTTCATAGAAGAAGACATCTTGGAGGCTGCTGCGGTGAATATTTATGGGGCTATTCCTGCTGCAGCAATGAAAACCAGGCAGTGGTGAATACAGGAAACTCCACTGAGCTGGCAGTGGCTGTGATTCCTCTTCTGTCAGCGTGGCTACGCTTCAGCCCTTTCCATATCTTATTAATAACTCATGATTGGTCATATTTTATTTACATCTCCAAATGAAGCCCATTTTTCAGCCTGATGTTGTAGCAACCCAGGTGACTGTCACCTACTCGGAGTGCTGTGTGGCTCCTTCCTCCAGGCTCCAGCAGTGGAGAGGGTATTGATCTCTTAGGGGGGTAATTGAAGGAAAAAGGCCCCTTGCAGCCCAGAGGCAGGGGATAAATCCTTGTGTGGAAGCCAGCGTGCAAGGCAGTGTGTCAGAGGTGGCGTTAACCCTTCCGGCTGGAAAAGTACAGCATGTGCTGGTATCCTGAGGGAAATCCTGCCCAGATCCCAGGTGTACTTTGTTGCAGCGGGAAGGAAAGCCCACCCAGCCTTGCTGTGGATACATCAAACAAATGCAGTTGCGCCAGCCCACGTGAACAGGTGAGATGGCTCTTTGCTGTGATACACAGGGGGCCACAGGCTGTTTCTGGAGTGGTTTGGAAAATCTGGGCTTTGCCATCCCTTTCTGTAAAACCCTGCAAAAACGGAGCGAAATCCTTGGGCTCCTTGTGCATGCCCATGCATCCTTTCTGTTTTGCATATAAAACCATGTGGAGGTTTCTGAGGGCGTTATTAAAGCTAAAAACAGGGGCTGGGAACTCTGTCCCATACCTTCCATTTATATTACTTCGATTAACAATTTGTTTGTGTGGGCAGTTTGACTGGGCATCTGTTTTCTCTGTGAAAACTATTCCAGCTGTCTCAGCTGAGAAAAGCCCAGGATGGTGAGAGCAGGTGCCTGTTATTAAAACAACCAAGGCTTGTTTTATGTGGATGAGTTTGCCCACTGGATGCAGGGCCTTGAACATCACCCTCTGCCCCATGTGTCCCCTGGCACAAGGGCACGTCACAGTCACACACAGGCAGAGCCTGAGGCTGGGAAATGCTGCTGATTTGCATCTCTGGCTTGCAAGCTCAGACAGGCATTTTTGGAGAATGGAGAAGAATTTCCTTGACTCAGGTGTCATTTAGTCTGCTTTATTATAAAGAAAGAAAACCAGGCCTTGAATTTGGAAAGTTGTAGAAGGTTCATGAGGTCAGCCCTGGACAGTCTGCAGAGTGTGTGAGAGAAACAAATGCAAATTCACATGGTAGTGTGGTTAGACAGTTGCCGTTTAACTATTTTTAAAATAAAACCCAGTTTGCCAAAATTGTAAGATGCAGTGAACTCGGGGTCAATAGAAGCAATATTTTTAAATATTATTTCAGAATTAGCATCTTGCTGCTTATAAGGTGTGTCTGAAGTGGCTCTGTTTCCACTGTATATGTATCACCAGAGAGAGTTTGGATGTTAAAACCGTGGATCTAAAGAAAGTTGTTTTCCCTTTTTATCATTGAGCTGCTTTCCTCCTGACTCCATTCCCTACATACAGCTATGGGAGATTTTTGTCTATGTCTTTTAAGTCAGTGAATGACACAAAGCAGCTTGGAAGGCAGCATTTAAAACAGGTGAGGAAATACCTTGATCTCCTTATCCCCTGTGTCTGTACAGCTTTTTATATGTAGTATCTCTTCCCTCATATACAGGCTTTGCATACTCACGGGGACGTGCCAAATCACAGTTCTTCATTTACTTTGGAACTGACAGGGAATCTGCAGTGGGTCTGTCTGGAGGCCAGTCTGCTTCTGTGCCCCAGGGCCATGTGAAGGAAATTGTATTAGCTTCTCAGTTGCTCTGCTCTCTCGGTGTGGCAGTAGTACTTTTGTTTTAATTGCAAAAATCCACCTAAATTTGACAGAATTGAAAGGCCAAAATCACCCCACGGGCAACCCTCGTAAATTTTGTGTAATGCTGTTTTCCCCTCCTTGTCAAAGTCTTAAAAGTCAGGCTCCCACCAGGCTGCTCTGTGCCTCCCGTGTGACATCTGGAGCAACAAGGCAAAATTATAATCCCACATCAGTAAAAATGAATTTTTTTCCTTCTTTCTTCTATATTGACCAAGAAAAACATACTTTTAACAAGTGCTAGCAAGGCAGGAACTCAAGTTACCTACAGGCTGATATTACTAGTATGAAATGGTTTATATTCTTGCTGGCAGATCTAGGTTTTCTATCCTGTCTCAGTGTAAATACCTGATAAGGAAATAGGTTTTCATTTCATACTTTTATGGAATTACTTTGAATAGTAATGCCTAAAATGAAATGGCTTTATTAACTAGCAAAATATTTTAACAATGCATTGCAGAAGACTAAGAGAGCAAAAATAATGTGAAGTGAGATTTCAGCATTCTGGCTCTGGAGGAGTCCTGAAATGATAACAAGGCTACATATTGGCAAGGTATAAAAGTCTGTGTTATAATTTTGTGTTTTTGTAGTCTGGCCAAAAAAAGATGTTTCCATGAGTTACAGATACAATCAGGAAGCTAAACAACATTGGCTCTTGCTGTAGGCTGAAATTATGGTCATTTTTCAATTACTTTCAACAAATCTGGTGGCCACCAGCTGTTCTCTTAATGCAAGTGTTAGCAAGTGCTTTTCTAGCTTTCCACTCCTTCCTGGATATGTTATGCTGGCTCCTTTAGCTCAGCTAAAAGGACTGATGTGTTTGCTTGCAGAGTGTGTTGGGAGGGGATCTGAAAAGGATCCCTCTCTTCACTTTGAACTCTGTTGCATGAGCTAGTTACATCCCACCATACTCAGGGGAAGCAAAATAGCACTGTGTGCCTCATCCTTGGGTCTAAGTCCTTGAAAAAAAAAAATTCCATTGTTTTCTTTTAATATGGCTTTATAAAAACTTTTCTCTCAATGTGCTGTGTTGTGCATTTGAGGCTCACTGGGTCCGACGTGCTGGAGTTGGGGTTGTGTCCTTGCCTGGGCTGGCAGCCTAGTGCTGAACTCCTCTACTCTTCTTGGTTTCACTCAGCTCCTGAGGGTTATTGTAACCTAGTTTTTTCTTTTTGTGAGCGATTTCTTTTCCTCTCTCCTCCAATTGCTCTTTTTGCTTTATGGAGTATAGCCAGGTTAATCATACAAAGCTGTGGAAATCAACAGCAGTGTGCAATTCAGGGCTTGGAGACTGACCATGGGGGCCACAGGGGAACGGTTGTGCTCCTTACAAAATCGCCACATGATATATCAATCCCCAAGACATATGTCTGCATTTTCCTTCTTTGCAATCTATTTCAGGAAACACAAACCCAAAAGGAAGCTTAAGTGCCTTTTCAAATAAATGGTCCGTCTTCACAACCTATATGCCCCTTCTCCTCTGAGTGCATTGGAGTGTAGTGGAACAGTCATGAGATAATGTTTTCTCCTCATACACACTCTTTTTTTTCCACTGAGAAAACATGCCTGAGCAGAAAATGAATGCTTTGGGCATTTGTCCAGAATCCTGCAGTGGTTTGCATCATATGTTGCTGTGTCTGTGCTGCTCAGATAGATCAGCATCCATTGCACTGGGGCCAACCACCAATTAAAAGAGTGACAGTGATTATAAACCCACACCTGAGGTGTCTTTCTACGAACATAATTTTCACCAAGGTACCTCAGCCTAAACATGAAGTTACCAGAGGCTCAGCTCTCTCTCTGAGAAGATGTCTTTTCTCTGCTGGCTGCCATGTAATTGAAAGGAAGTATCAGCCTTTTTCAGTCAAAGGCTTTGCACGTTACTCTTGGGTTTTCTCCCCCTTCTCTGCTTGCTTATATCTTGTTTTGCTTAAAATACATTTGCACATCTCTGAAAGTTTTGGGAAATTAGGAACGTAGCTGATACCTTTGGCAGAGAGGAAGGCCGAATCTTGCTCTGCATCTAATTTATTGCCAGGTCTGTCTGTTGCAACTGTGTGAGTGGTCCAAGAAATGAAGGTAGTTGGGAGAGTCAGAACCCAGGGATCCAGAGGATCTGTAGAGGTTTGATGTACTTGCTCTTAGAAGCTCCTTTCAGGGTCCAGGATGATCTTTCTAACCACAGTCAGACTAAAAAGAAAGAGACATTCTCCTGAGAAATAGGCAATGACTGGGTGGTTAGGACATTTGTGTGAGCAGAGAGATCCCAGCTCAGATCCCTGATGTGCCTGATTTAGACCTGCAGTTGGAATTAGCACCTCAGGTTATGTTAGGTTATCAACTATGGCATGTAGAGCTCCTGTATCATCACAGAAACAACAACAAAAAAATTTGTGTTTTTTGCAAGGGAAAAAAAAAATATTTCACCACTCAGATCCACTGCCAGTGCAACAAGAAAAGCTCAGAGATATGAATCCAATAACACAGGTTTCCCTTCCTGAAATAATTCTTCCTCTGCCTGTGAGTGAGGGCTCCAAGCTGAGCATTGGTTTATCCAATAACTGTTCAGTGATCCCAGCTGGAAAATAAAATACTGTCCAGTTATTTTCCTTTCCAGCTGCTATTCCCATGTATTAGCAATACCTGGGGTCTTTTACATCCCAGAGATACTGGCAAGGTCTTTCTTTGACAAAATCATCCCCAATTGATTAAACAGGAAGAAATAACTCCTTTTTGTTTCTGTGATATGTAGCTGAACAGTCATAAAGATGAGGCCTTTCAGAAAGCAACGAATTTAAATAGTAATAATACACTGTCTGTGTTCCTCCTGTAAAGCAAATGTTGCTTCCCTGAGCAGTTAATTTCTTAGGCACTTTCTTTCTTTGAATCTATTGTTGTGCTTTCTGATGAACTCCCTTCCTGCCCAGGAAGGAGCTATTGCTTACAGTTTTGTCTTCAAGCAATGAACATAATAATAGATATTAAAATGACTCAAGAAATTCAGGTACCAGAGCACCTGTATTTATACATTCTTTTCTGGGAAGAAAACACGCAGAAATAGAGGGGATAAACCAGAGTGATTTGAACAACAAAAAGCAATTCTAGCATCCCTCACAGGGAAATTAAAATGATGGTGGTATTTCTGATATATTTTTATTGGAAAACAGTCAAGAGCTGAGCTCTTGTGGAGCAGGTTCAGATTTTGTCTGTGGGTCTATCTGGCTAAGGTGGTATCATTTGGCACCGTGGAGCAGGCTGGTTTCAGGTGGCCAGCAGCACAGGAGGTGTGCTGATGGTCAAAGCCTCCATGGCCAGGTGCACCCTGATTCTGGGAACCTCAGAGGGTGAAGTAAACCTCACACAACCCCTGACCCTGCAGCATATCCATTTTATTGCTGGTTAATGCAGATGGATTAGCTGCAGTCTTGGGCTCATGTTCCTGGTACTCCATAGGGACATAGCCAAGGAGGGACCAAGAGGTTTGTCCTGTCCCCACTCCATCAGGTAGTAGCCATCAGGTGAAGTTCAACCCAAGGACAGAATATCATCAACCCCTAAATCCTGTCAAAGCTGAAGGTCTCCAGAGGTAACTTTGGGTGACAGAAGGAAGTTTTTTCATGTGTGTCCCACTCAGGTATGGGTCAGAGCCTCGATCCTCTCTGCTCACTCCTTGGGGTCCCATTTCAGGTCCATGCAGAGTGTCCCCACCACTGCCCCAGGGAATGTGATGTAGAGCCATGGAGGGTGCCCGGTCTGAGCAATGGGTTGGGGTGGTAGGACCAGTGCTGGCTTTAGCCATGGTCTTGAGTTGCCAGAACTCTGCCACATCCAGAGTATTTTCCAAAAAACCTCTTTATCTGCTACTTTTACTATAGCTTGGGGTAACATGGTATTTTCTTTTTTCCAACAGTTGCACCACTTTTTTCTCCTGCACATAAGCATCAAATGCTGTTTGCTGAATATTTCATTTGTTCTTATTTGGGCTGAAGGTTTCTGTTACCACTGGCCCTTAGGGGACCAATTTAGCTGCACTGAACCAGTTTTGGTGTTCAGTTCCTTCTTTTCAAAGAGCTGCATTTACACATCAGTTGAACCCTTCGTATGCTGGCATCTTCCACACTTCCAGCTCAATGAATGTTTAAAAATGATATGTCTATCCTCACACATAGATATGTCTCTGCCTTCGAAATGGTGGGGGGACATGAAAGTCATGCTGAGAAGCGGGGGAGATTTTGATGTAAACCATGTCTCACCAGGGACACAACCTCATTCCAGCTGAGTGAGGTTTTGTGCACAGAAATGCAAAATATTCAGCCCATGTATCATTAAAGTGTTGCAGCAAAGCGTCTCCAAGACAGTGAGCATTAAATCTCCATGCCAGAGATTTACCTCAGTAAATCCTAAGTTGCTGACCAAGTCTCATCTCTCTGTCCCAACCTGCACTGTGAGATCGGCTCCTGCAATGGCAAATGTATCCTGCAGCATCTGGTTGTTTCTGGGGTTCTTGTCCCAAGTAAATCTTCACCCTGCTGCTTATCTTGTGGCTTTCGTACCTTGGTGGGCAAGCCTGCAAAATTCACTGCGTTCTCTTCCAGTCTTAGTAAGGGGTGCAGGCAGAGGAAGTAATTTCATAGTCTGTTGTGTTTTTCTAATAAAATACACAGGATTAAAGATCTTTGGCTGCCCATAGGGATTACACTTGGATATTGGGAATGCAGTAAGTGTGAGTACTGTTTTAGATTATGACTTTCCTTAGTTCAACCAGAGTTGTGATGTTGGTATCATGGTGGAGGAGAGAGAGCTTTGTGTTTTATTACAGGGAATTTTCAGAAGCATCGTTCTGACTTCAACACGTGGGTCTTTTCATGAGGTTGGTGCCCTGCAATCACACAGATACTGCAGCAAAGCCCATCTCACTGTCTTGTTTGAATCATCTTCCCTTATCTGCATAGGAATCAGCCTATTCAGACTTTACAGGGACAAGATGCCACAGCAAAAGTAAACTCCTGGAAGAGGATCCCTGAAGGTGGTATGTGCGTGTATCCTGCACTGAGCGTGCAAATACCCCTAAAGTCCATATATTCCTTCTGGGCCATTGAGCAGGATCCTTATTTCCCTTCAGATTGTAGCATCTGAGTGATGGATTGCAGAACTCTGCCTGTTGCCTGCCTATCAGTTTAACTTCTCAAAGCCCTTTTGGAAGGCATGGTGCTGTATAAGCAGAATATATAATGATTTAGAGTTTGTTTTCCTGTAGCTGTTGGCACAATGGAGTCCAGATGTTCTTCTTCACCCTAGTTGGCACAACCCTTTCTCACTGTAGTATGGAAAAAGCCTGATGAAAATAGCTCAAGGGACTAGGATGCAAATGTTAGTACTTAAGATCTCCATCACAAGCTGGAGTGACAGAGATGAGTGCTGGGTCTGATATGTGGTGTGCTGGGGAGGGATGTGATCTAATGCTGTGCTGTGTAAATTGTGTTTTACTAGTTGTGTCTTAGTATTAGTAGATTATAGGCCCACAGTCTGCACGTGGATATACTGTGTGCAGGGTAACAGAATTTGAATGCTTCTGTGATCTGTCCTTGACACGGCTGACTAGACAGAGCATCCAAGAGAGGCCTGTCTCGGGCACAGGCTGTTATCCCTGCCGGCTCCTGGATGTTGCTGCTCAGTTTTGCATAGTCAGACTCTGCTATTTAGGGATGGCACCGAAGCAGCATTATTTGTTTGCTTATCCCATTCCATGTGCATATCCCCCCTTCCCTTAAAGCCACAAAGAGAGTCGGGTGACACATGCAGAAGATCCCTGCAATGACCACCTGCATGAGACACTTTGCTCTCCCAGTTCTTACCCATGCAAAACACAGATCTGGACAGGTTCCATGCTTGGTGGCATAAGGGGTGTTAAGCTGATCCTCCGCACATGCCTAAGTCATCAAGAGCTGGGATACATTTATTTGTGGTATATCCTCTTGGCTTTGGTAGTCAAGTTATTAAAATGAGGCTTGTCAGCATGCTGAAGAGGTTGGGAGGGCTTTGCATCTTCCATGCGGTTTGATCCTGCTCAGCTCGTTAACACTCACTTGCTTTTGTGATTAATTATTTAGTCTTCTCCCTCGGTGCTGGGGTATAATAGCACAACCCCCATTTCTGCTGAGATTCACAGTTCTTTGCGTTTCCCTGCAAGCCTTTCATAGCACCTCGAAGCGCAGAGCAAGGCAGTCCAGGCTGCAGCACTTAAAGAGCCCCGTCAGCCCCCGAGCTGCTGCTCGCCCTGTGGCACTGCTGCGGCTGCCGGGCAAGGACTGGGGCTCTGCCTGCGGGTGGCCAACAGTCCCAGCTCTTGCATGTACCAGAGTCAGTGGGGAGCTGTCCCTGAGTGCTGTGTCCCTCCAAATACAGCCTCTCACCAGTGGGTACTTGTGTGAGGGGAGACATCAGACGGGGCTGGCATTGACTCTGGGTGCAGTCAGACACAAGACTTGCAAATTGGAGGCAAACTTGTCAGTAAAGAGACTTTATTTGGGGAGTCAGGCTCAGCGGCCCTCTTCCATTTCTCTTTTGGATGCATTTTGAACAGCTTTCAGTTCAAGTTTTTGTAATCACTCAAGCGTTGCTTCTTCAGCCTTTTGTTTTTGGAGGTGTTGCTTGTTGCCGTGATTTGCTGTCTGTAGCCATTTGTACAGAGAAGTTTGTCAGTTCTCTGCACAGAGCAGGGGTTTATGCCGATGGTGGGGCAGGTGTGGGGTGCTCCCTGAGTGTGCTGGTGTGTGTTCACACACTGAGTGTGTGTGGACAGGCGTAGGCTGAATCTGAGCCCAGTGAGTGCTGTGGTTGTTACTGGGGTTGCGTTTTCAAAACATGTGAGCTGAGAGTTTGCAACACTCAAACTGTCACCTGTTCTCTGGGGCCTCAGGGCCATGGGCCATCTGCAACTGGTGGCCCAGGGAGGACTGGCAGGTTCCCCCAGCACTAGAAAGCACTTTCCTCCTTCCCCAAATATCCTTGGCTGTGCTTCCTGTGCAAAGCTGCTGGATCAGGCAAGGCCTGGGGTCTGAATAATTAGCAAGGAATTAGCTGTGTTTTCTTCATGACACAGTCTCCCCGCTTCCTCTGATGTTTGCATCCTTCTCCTTTCATCTCGTGCCTCTGTGGCAAGTGCCTTGCACAGCCATGGGATGCGTGGGAGGCTCAGCCGAGGGGCAGGCAGGCACATCCCAGTGCAGCAGTGTCTGGAGCTGGTGCTTGTGATGTGCCAGATGTGACTTGGAAGGTGAGAGTCTGTCCTTTGCCCTGCTCTGCTGCTGGATGAGCCACCCTTCCTTCAGATCCATAAAACAATGAAGTGTCAGCTCCTCTTCCCACCAAAGGTGTTGGAAAAGCCAATTACTTTATGCTTAGGAAGCTGATGAAGCATTAGTCTGTGTTTCTTTGTGTTTTATAGCAGTCCATAAATTAAATGGAAACTCACAATGATCTGGAAGGGAGCCAGGAAGAGCAATTATTTGTTGGAAAGACAACATGACTAATGGTTTTGCTACATGTTAATTGAAAGCATTGGAAGTTTTAGCAAAGTAGCACCCGAAGGCAGTGGTATTGAATATCTAGAGCAGATTACAATGGGCTGCATCACTCACTCCTGTTCAGGAAGATCAGTAATAACCCAAAGTGGTTAATCAAAGACCATCTTTAAATTTCCCCATAGGTTATAATTTTGGTGTGTCTCATCCCTGCCAGATCCATGGGGATATTTTGGTTGACCTCCCGAGGCTGTACTTTGGCGTGAATCTGTGCAAAACCACCTTTGAGGCTGCCTATGCAGATGTGAAGTGCAGAACCGTGGGGGTTCATACCCTCTGTGTCCACTCGCCCTCACCATGACACTTCCAACACGCAGATCCAAGACCTTGAACACCTCCCAGATGGGCAGCAGTGGGTCCCTGTGAGCCCTGTCTGCTCACCACAGCGTGATGGGGACTGTCACTGTTGTGGTGCTGAGTGCCACCGAGGCCCTGCCTGTCCCTGGGGCCACATCCAGCTTGTGGGAAAGACGTCCTGTTTCCAGTCAGGGAGCTGTGTGTGCCTCCACCTCCAGTGTCCATTAATAGCACGTAAATAGCCCGCTGGGTCAGGGATGCCGAGGGTAACGCGTAAGCTGGAAAGAATCCAGACTGGAGGCTGGACTGGCTGCCCGGGCAGTTAGGTCATAGTGAAAATAAAATCCATGCCCCAAACACCCATTTCTTTTTCAAACTCAGCCAACTCTTGAAATTACATTGAGCCGCGTCATATGTGGGGGTACACCAGGTATAGCTTTTTCACCACACAACAGCATTTTAAGACCCCAGTATCATAAACATGGAGCCATTTTGTTCATGTTACATGTTACCATTTCATGGATTGGGTCTTGTATATAAGCTTCAATTTAAACCCCTGCTTAGCCTACTTAATGATTGTGGAACTATTCATGTTACAGGGAAACTAATACATGTAATAACTTGTGGGATTCAGGGTGTCTATAAGAATATGTTTACCTTCTCGTTTTTCAAGAAATTAGTGGAAAAAAAAGTTAGTTCTGTAATAAAAGTAGATGAACTAAGGAAATTTAAAATACTCATTATATACATCTTGGTAAAGTCTTACCTTCAAAATCAGCATATATCTGAAATTATTTTATGTACATTATATTGTATGTTAATACGCTTTATTATATTCTGCGGTGCCCTGGGCACCTTGACTTCATAAATAAAAGAATTATGTAGAGTCTTTGTAATATGAAAATTAATGCTTAAATGCTTAGAGACATAAATATTTCAGCAGATTTTCTAAGGCTAGTGATAAGGGCTCATAAACATGTTAATTTTTCTACTCTTAAAGATTTCAGGTGAATGGAGTAAAAGAGGAGATATTAAAAAAACCTGTGCTCTTTTAATAAGAGACTGGAGTGTTTGGAGGGCAGCGTAGCTAGCTCTTCTACTTCAGCACTCTAATAACATCTCCAGATACTGCAATAGCAATAAGGCATGACAGGATGGTATAATAACCCTATTTATCACTTTTTTTGATAATATGAAGAGAGCGTTCAGCAACCATCTAACCTGTACCCCCTTTCAGAGCCTTGCACAACTTGGGGCAGTTATTGCAGAGGGCCACCATCCATTGTTTTAGACTCTGACTCACTTGAACTTTGGGTGGGGGGGTGCATGCAGTGTGTTTTGCTTCTTGGAAGGAACTGGGAGCAGGACACACATGTGTGTCTGTCCCATGTGCCTGCCAGGAGAGGATTTGGGAAGGGGGCAAAGCCAGTTTGATCAAAGGCATATTCAAGGTGCTCACCCCAGCTTCTGTCCTGAGCTGATCTCAAGTCCTTACCTGTGTTATTTAGGTGTTCTTCTCCTGGCTTTGCAAACTGGAGGATGAGGCAGGAAGAAAGCTCTGGGGTGGGAGCGCCTTAGTGCTTGGTTTATGGTGAGAGCCAGTTGCAGAGTGGGCACTGGTGCCCTCTCCCAGCCTGGGGTCAGGTTTCCTGAGCCCTGGGCAGGGTGGTACCAACCCTCCTGCTAGTGTGGCTCTGCACCATGTACAGGAGGACATGCACATCACCACAGCATATCCCCTGGCAGGGGAACAGCTCCAAAGTCCTTAGTGGCCAAAGATTCGTCACAGGGTAACGCTGCAGGCAGCCTGTGAACGGACAGCCCATTAGGCACACGGAAACTGTGGGTTCTTTTCCCCCCTGTGTAAATTTGCACATCTAATGATCACTTGGGTAGCAGACACGTAAAATTGTGTTGGATGGAGAGATTTCCAAAAGGATGCTACTTGACCTCTGCGTCCCACTCTTTCCGAAGCTTCTTGGTAGCCAGGAGGCGTCCCAGAAAAGGATAATTAGGCTTGTGCTATTTCAACTTCCTCTGATCCCTGAGAAAGAGTTAATTACAGTCTTCTCCCTCTTGCTCAAAGGTGGCTGGGTATTATTATCAGAGCTGTAATTATTCATGCTAATTGCTTATTTGGAGAGGGAGAGAGCATGAGAGAGAGAAGCCCCAGACTCCCCACCAGTGATTAGCAGAGCAGACCAGGTGCACTTTGCGCAGGCTGGACTGAGGTGGTGCTGGGGCTGGAAGGAGGTTGGGGATGCTGGAGTGCTGGTGAGCGAGCCGTGGAGCAGAGCCGGTCCTGCTAATGCTGCCACCTCCTCCAGGACTGAGGAAAAAGAGCATGCACTTCTTGCAGACCTTCCTCCGGTGGAGGGCACTCCGAGGTAATTGTACTGCTGACTGGAGTCTTTGTTTGTTTTGTGGCTTAATTAACCTTTCGTCATTTATTTTGTTTCAAATCTCCCTAGGAGGGAGCAGGGTGGGTTGCCAGATGCATGTCTGAGGTTTGTGTTTAAGCTTCCCTGCAGATCTTGTCGCTGATATTGCATTAACTGAACAAAACTTCTGTGATCCCCTGACTGACTTGGTGTTGGTGGGTTTGAGCTGGGAAGGGGAAAAGGAGGTGGCATGTCTGTCTTCTTCCCTAGTATTCGGCTTTTAATAATAAGGCTCGTTTCCTTTGGAAGCTTATGCCTATAACTAGACCTGGGGATTGCCTGTTAAAAGCAACGGATTTCATTTGTTGGTGGCTAGGGGTATCTGAAGTCTGATGGACCATGCTTTGAAGGCAGCAGCATGGTACAGCATGCTGTGGAAGCTGGTATTTTATGGGAAAACGCAGTGGGAAGCTGTCTCCTTGGGCGTACCTGGAGCAGTCTGGCGATGGTGGAGTGCTGTGAGCATGACGGCACACTCCGGCTTCTTCTGAAGCGACCAAATTGTTGGCGAAGTGGGAGCTTGTTTGGAGAACTTGAGTCATCCCTAAGAAGTAATTATTTTATTCTATTTTATTTTTTTCGTGGAACAGCAGGACTCTGTGTTCTGCTTGACTAGGGTTGCAAACTGCTCCTGGTATCTAATCTTTGCATGAGTCAGTGCAGTGGTGAGTGCTTCACTGTGGTGTGGGCTGTTTTCTGTTGGTCTTTCTGTTTTCTCTTAAGCCTTTGATTCCTGCTGTTCTTAAGGCAGAGGAAAACAGCCTTAAGAATTGCACTTCTAGGTGACATGAACTATTCAGGTTTTAACAAAATAACTGGAAGGAGTTGCTCCCACCAAATAGCTTAGGATGCTCCTCTATCCATTTATAAAGGTGTCTGTGCTGTCAAACTTATGGACAGCAGCCATGAACTGTGCTGGAAGCCAAACCCACTATTCTGTCTTCTGGAGATCTAAAATTATTATCCTTGTGCTTTAACTTCCTAACTGGCCATAATTATGTTTTAATGTACTGAATAATCTTTTCATCTGGATGTTTTACTACTTACTTAAATTGCACAGGCTTTCCATGTTCATATCCTCTTCCTGACAGAGAAATTGTCTGGGGACAGAGCACTGCTGGTGCAGGGACTGCAGTCATCCCCATCCTCTGGGGTGGGAGGCAGGGACAGGGGTAGGGGGATGTTTCCCTGTGAGTATCAGAGAAGTTTGGATTTACAAAGAGATCAGAGGCTTGGCTCACTGTTGTAACAGGTATTGTGTTCCTGAGCCTTTGCTGAAGATTATTTGTAGTTTTTTAAGCCTTTTGCATGCTGATTATTGAGAATGCTGGACACCTTCAAGAAGCCATAGAATACAGATTTACAGCAGTGATACAATAGAAATCGTGTTTAGAAACCCAGTCCTTCCAAATTTGGATTCCCTAAAGACAGGAAATTTTTTGCTTCTCTTGAAATATGTAGGAATTAAGAGTCTTACTTCTTGGGGTATCTGGTTAAACTGGAGGTATTTTTTTTCTTTAATTCTTTTTTCACCCCATATTTTCTGACAGTTACCACTTCCTCCTTTGCTGTTCTGTTCCCAAGCTATGTGCAAGTGACCCAGCTGATTACTACTTCCTGCTTTCCTATGGACCTTAGATCTCCCAAGCGCCTCCTAAATAACGCTGCTGTAGAACATTAATACACCTTTGTGTGTTTTAAATAGCAAACTTCCCCTGCTCTGCTAGCAGCACTTGCTGCCTTGTGTCTGGTTTATTCTTTGTGGAAGGGTTGCAGGGCTATGAGTGAGTGTTGACCTTCTTGCATCCGTGTCACTCCGTAGTTCAACTCCATGTGCAAATTGCCTGAGGAGGTCAGAAATCTTCAGGCTTTTAGACCTGATCTTTGCTCTACAGGGATTAAGTATGGTGTGCTGCTGCTATCAAGGAGAGTCATGCTCCAGAGGAATGTGCTCTGGATGCTACCAAAGCCCGTGGGAGACTGAGACATCTCTAATGAGGGAGACACATCCCTTCATGGAGGAGCTCCCCGACACAATACATGGCTCTCATTGAGGTCCCCTGACAGTGGGACTCTGCAGGAGTAGAATTTACTTTGAAAATCTCTAGAGTTCATGTCTTTTTCGAGTCAAAAAGGGATTCCTTCATGGAATGTTTGTGTCCCCTGTTTCTTCTTAGGTATCGGAGTTGGAGTATGTAGGTAGGGAGAACCCTTAACTATTATTGGATTTTTCCATTAAGCTGTTGCTAGTAGGGAAACAAAAAGCCTATCAGGTGCTGTGCTCAGAATGTCTCTGTTGGGTTAATGCTGGCTCTGGACAGACTGGGGCTAAGCTATCACATTCCGTGGTGTTCATTCCCGTCCCCCAGGAAGGGAAGTGACAGGGCTGCTTGAAAGCAACTTGTCTGCTCATTGTTGGGAAGCAGTGCTGTTATGTGTTTTCAGTGGCTGCAGGGTGACCAACATGCATCCTGGGAATGTTAACTACTGTTTTAGCAATAATAATAGTAATAAATAAAACTAAAAAAATGTACCCTCTTCAAGTGACCTGGATTTGCCCTGTGCAACTAACTGACCTTGTGTTGCACAGGAAGAAAGATGTAGGATGTCTAACACTGGGGCATCCCAACCAAAGACAACACCATTGCCCTTAACTTGCTGACATCCGTATTTCGGGGATGCAGGTAAAGAGGCTTGGAGCAAGGCAGCTGCAAGTACAGGACTGGGTAAGAGGCTGGGAAGTGAAGTCTCACAGCAGTTTGGTGTACTCACTAAATGCCTGCCTTTCATCTGCTGTTGACCTGCGCTGGAGTCGGAGCTCATCGGGAGATATACAGACAAGCCTTTTGGAAAGCAGGCTTGTCTAAGCAGGCTTGGTGTGCTTTGATCTGAAAGGCTCTCCTGTAAGCATCAGCTGGCCTTTCAACTGATTGCTGTGGGAGAGAGGTTTTGATGGAGTGAGATGGCACAGTTGGGTTTACTGGATTTTTTAAACTCCTGTGGTTGATATCAGAAAATGTAGATGAAAGGCTTTGTAAGGGGCTGGCTTTGGGAGCCAGGGGCCTGGGGAAGCTGATGCTCCTGTCCGCATCAACTCTTTCTGTAGTTTGGACTGTGTTATAATCTTCCTTTCTTTTCCTGACAAAATCCATTAATTAAAAGGTTACATCAATCAGCATCATTGAGTTTGACAGATCTGAGATTCAGTGCTAATTCATGGAGCAGCTCTACCTGGGGTATACATGTCTTTAGGGAATGGGGCAGCCAGCAAATCATCATCTGTGCCTTTGAGTTCTTGCTCCATCTACTCCTGATGTATCTGGGTGGGGGAAATGCAAGGAGGGAGGCTTTACACAACTGGGCAAGATTAGTTAATATCAGAGGAAAAACCCCAACCATCTCAGACATCTGTGCATTAGCTATCTGAACAGCAGAGCTGACAAAAGGTGTTTGGCCAATGACCAAACTGCACTTCCAGAGGGTACCTACACTTCTCCATGGCCACCCTGAGCAGGATTCTGTGCCAGGCCCCAACAGTGTGGGACTGTGCAGCCTTAGAGTGGTTTTTCTACAAATTAGCTCTGGGAAATGTTCCAGCTAGAAATAGTTGTCTGCTCTAAAGTGTAACTCCTGCAGCAGCTGGTGTTCCTTGGGGTTGACTTTTTCAGACACTTTCTGAATCAACGTGAGGGCCAAGTGCTGATTTTTATTATTTTTTTTTCCCTGAGATATTGCTATTTCTTTGCTTTGCCCTCACAACACTGATGAGGGCAACCCTCATTATTCTGATCCCTGGCAGAACTTTTAAACCCTTACTCAGGTCTTTCCTTGTCATTTTGTCTGAACAGTGACAGGTGGTGGTGACATAATGTGACAGAGACACATGTAACAAGCTTCTGTGGAGAGACGTTCATAGTTATATATGTGTGTACATATGTTTTGCTAGCACTTAAGTGTATTAGCAGTTTCTCCCACATTCCTTTGCTGGTGCAGCAACTGATGGTGGGGATTTTGTGGGTTATCCCCAAGCTCTCTGGCAGGCACCTTGCAACTTCCTGCTTTATTCCACTTCCCATGCTCAGCCAGAGTTTTAGAACATCCTTTACAAAGCAGTGGTCACTTTTCATTTTCCAGCATATACCAACTAAATATTCTTGATAGTATGTATTATCTTGACAAAAAATAACCTGTGCTGCTCCTGTTTCACACTGTGTTATTCTCTTACCCTCCCTGGCACTATGCAATGCCCACTACACTGTTTCCTGCTGTGAAGTCCTCACCAGCTTTAAAGCTTTGCTGCTGCCACTGTGTGAGGGCCTTTTGCATCTCTATCATCAGAAAACAGATGCTGATGTAGTAGGGATCTGGTTGAGCAGTCCTGGGTGCGAGACTCAGGGAAAGTAAAGCTGTGTAATCTTACTCCTGGCATAATCAATACCTTGATGCAGGAAACTCTTGTGTGAACTATCTTGACTCACTCCCCATCACCTTCTAGTTGGCTGCTCTGTGCCTTCAAAAAGGCCTGACTTCAGGGGCTGATGTATATTTTTTCTTTCTCTGCTCCTTGTGAGACTTAATTCAAGTTAGCATATGAATTTTGTGGCTTGCAGAGTTTACATGAGGGCAGCAGCAAAAGCAAATGTCAAAATGGGCTCAGTTCCTATCAAAAGATTGGGAAAGAAGAAGTTAAGGGGTATCCTGTTCTTCTAATGGGTTGTTTAGATTATCAACAAATTATTATGATGGCCATCTCAGGCCCTTCTGACTTTAATATCAGATTTGTGAATCCTGAAAAGCGGGATGCAGCTGGGTTGAAATCTGTTCTAGAGCTTGATTCTCCTTGACAGCTAGGATTTTTTGTTTGGTTTTAGGGTGGTATTTTTTATTGTTATTGTTTGGCCTTTTTTTAAAAATTATTTTTTATTTTTTTTTTTGAACTATCTAGCAGTTATTTGCTCTGGTAAATAACTGGACATCAAAGCAAGAAATAATCAACTGCATCACAGCAGCACCTTCTTTCTTGCAGAGTGATGCTGTGATGCTATATATGTGTGTGTGAGAAGAAAAATATTAACCTGCATCTCTTTCTGTCCCCGTTCTCCTCCTGCAGCTCTCCGTTAGCCATTTTAAAAGGAGTTGTGGAGTCCAACACTCCCAACTGAAGGGACATGCTGCTCCCTCGTGGAGCTCCATGCATTGCAGGAGAGACCAGATCACAGCGCTGCTTTGCCGTGCAGCCCTGGTGTAGCAGCCTCTGAGACGAGTGATGCTCCTTTTAGGAAGGGAAAATGAGGTTTTACAGGTGATGAAATGAGGGATTTTCCTGTCTTTAGTTTCCAGCCAGCTTCTGCCTTGGGATGGAACATGCGGGAATAGATTGCGGAGCTGACTTGGCTTTGGAGGGTGGATAAGGAAGGGTAAGAATGTGGTTCTGGGGAGAGGTTTCTTTAGCCTTATTTAGAGGTTAGTTGACCTGATATGCCCAGGGTATTAGACACTTGCCTGCATGTCCAGCCTGCTCCCTACAGGCAGCCCTGCGTCTGCAGGGCTGCAGCCTGAGGCAAAGGCAAGTGCTGAGCGCTGCCAAACGGGGCTAAATCCCTCTTGCAAAGGGTGGAGCAAACCTGAGGTCTGGGCTGTTACCAGAGAGGGGGAGGAATTACCCTGAGTTCTTCCAGCTCTGCTGAGGAGTCTGCTAAATCCTACCGTCATCCATCAGCTTCCGTCTCTTGGAGAGTTCAATAAATAAATTAGTCTTTAACATGCCTACTGGAATTAGGTACCTTTTTGGAGAAGAGCCCAGATGCACCGGGAAGGGGGAGAGGTTTGAAGCCTGGCTGTAATCGCAAGAGGGCAGAGTTGGCTCGTAGCTGCTGAGGTTCTCCTGCTCGTGGACCCACCACGGGGCAGCAGAACTGGCCTTGCCCTTGGCCCTGGCGGCAGCTGAAGAGTGGCAGTTACTGGGCTGCTGGCACAAATGTGACTCCATCCCTCTGACTGTGCTCTTCAGCACCATTGTTACCTGGGGGAATATATAAATAAGACAAGAATATCTCTTGTGACCCTTTTCTAGTTGCTTTGAAAGGTCAGTGGTACCCGTGCTACACTTGTGGGCGTCTCTCTATGGCATTAATAAAAGCTTCATGTTAATATTGATGTTAGAATTGAAAACATAAATCGATTGTTAATTAGCAGCCACATCGTGGCTTGAGCAGTGCTGGTAATGATGCATGGAGGCGGCTTCCCAAGCAGCGTCTGCTCTGAGCTACACAAATGGCATAAATGCAGATCACAGGTCCTGTTTGCATTTAAAATAGCAGAGGTGTCATTGCCAATGAACACATCTTCCGAGCAGATACTCAGCAGGCTACTACTCCTGGCACATTTTGAGCTTATCTTTTGTGACATTGCCTGGAAGGAGCTGGAATGATCATGGTGGGAGACTGCCTCCTGGTCACCTGTTGGTCATTGCTCTTGGCACTTTCAGGTAATGCAGAAATTCAGAATTTGAGGCTTTTAAACAAACTGTAGATTTAGAATGTTAGAAGGAGACAGTGGAAAACAGTTCAGCCACTGCTTCTGGGGTCCTCCCACTGCAGGTATTTCTTGGAAGTCCTTGCTGAGTTTCTTGTCTCCCTCTGATGAGCTCTGTCTCTGTGTAGAGTATCCTGGAATGGGGGAGACTTGTGTTTTAACTTCACTAGATCAAGAGCAGGTCTGCTAATACACAAGTGGCCACACTTGTGAGACACTGAAGTCCCTGAGTCGTGGCCACTTGGATCCTTGACTGGAGACAAAACCCGGGCTGAGGATCTGGGCTGCAAACACAGCCTGGATGCTGAAGCCAGTTCATCAGAGGCATGAAATAACTTGAAACTGAAAATTTGAAATAGACCAAGGCTGTGTCATGTCCCTGAGCATGTTGTCTGACTGAAGAAAACCCATAGGTCATCCTTCCCCACCTGCACTCCCATCCCTCTCAGTCCGTGATGTCTGTCACATGGAGCAGCATCCCAGGCTCCCAGGTGTTCCCCAAGAGTGGTCTGTGAAGGTGAGAGATGCCATACGAGCTGCCTGCTGGCATCAAGCTCAAGGTGAGGGAATTCACAGACTGTCCCCAGGACAAAGGAAATAGTGGTGTTCACTTGAACTGGTTTTCACCTTGCTCATGGAAACCTGTCACAGGGAAAGGTACAGCTGGCCAGTGGTCCCAGGGCTGTGCTGGAAGATAGTTCCTGTTTCCCACACCACAAGTCCAATTAGATCAAAGTTCTAAAGACGACTGAAACACAGCAGAAACATCTTGTCCCTGGGAGCTTAGTGGAATTGTAAAACTGAAGGCAGAGCCATGCCATCATCCAAGTCATGCTGGCAGTGTCTTCTGTGATTGAGGAGTAGCTCCCCTGTGCAGCATCGTTAGGGTGCACAGTGAGCTCTGCTGTCTGTCAATCTGTCGAGCATCTCCCGTGTGAGTCTGCACTAATCAGGTGCAGTATGGTGTCTGTATTACGGATCCTGCTCTAATGAGGTGATAGTAGGTGGTGCATGCCATTAACCTTCCAGGCTGTTCTAATTACTCAGTTTCTGATCACGCTTGTATTAGTATGTGATGGCTGAACTCAGTAGAGTGTTGCTGGGGCATCACAGGCTCTGCAGACTCCAGAGCTGACTCCTTGCTTCACTTCCCTCATTCCCCTGCTCCATGCATGGTGTGAGAAAACTAAGACTGAAGCACGGACTTGGAACAAGGGTTAGGGGAGGGAATGTGGGCCAAAAATGACCAATAAAGCAAAAGCAAACCGCAAAAACCTCTCAGGTTTTGTGTGTGTTTGCACTTAGTAATTTTCTATGTTTTTTCTTCTTAGTCTTTATATTTCCCCCCTCATTTTTATCTTATCAGTCTTGGGAGCTGTTCTAAATGGGACTTTCCAAATTTATACACCCACACCTCATTTAGTTCAAGCACTGCTTTAATTCTCTTCTGGCCCTACCTGAGCCCAGCATTTTCACAGGAAAAAAACCCCAAACCTGCTTTCACTGGTTAGTTGTGTTTGCTCTCTGGCTCGTTGACTGGGTGACTAACTCCTTGGGCTTGTGATCCATAGAGAGGTGGTGTCTGGTCTTACGCAAAGCAGTGCTTAGGGTGGGCTGTGCTAGTGCAGGCGTGCAGATGTGTCTCAATAGCTCCTGGAGCAGAGCCAGCTCCCAGCAGTACCAGCCAGAGCCAGGGGTGGTGGGGTGTGCTTGTCTAAACAAGCAAATGCTCCCCTCCAGAGCACATGGGTGCCTGTGGTGATGTAGGAGGGACTGGTGGTAGGACTGCCAGCCTTGGACTCCAAACTGGAGCAGCGTGAGAGGGATCCCAAACCCTGAACACTGGGGTAGCTCTTCAGGATGCTGTGCTCAGCAAGAAGTGGTCCTAACTTCCATGGATCCAAATGTCACTGTAAAGCCTGAAGAGATATTTCCCAAGTATCGCAGATGAGTTGACAGGAAGAACACAGAGGAAAAAGGACTTTCCAAAGTGAAATAGGCGCAGTGGGAGGCATTCAATTAGCAAGGGAGCTGGTGGTAAACATTGCCCTCATCTTGATGGAAATGCACATGGAACGTGTGTGCTGGCACACTTGACTTAGTTTAGCGCAACTGAAGAGCCTTGTCTAAGATGTAGAGTAATGAATGAATCTGATATTACTTAGATCTGAACTTGTCCTTAGGCAATGACATTTGTCTCAGTGAAGACTCATCTTGTACTGTGTGTTCATTATAACTGAATTCTGTTTAAGGATGTTCATGGTAGAGCATGCCATAAAGTAAAATCAATTATGCTTCAGCCATCTTATCTCTACTGAGTGTAAAATGGGGATTGATTGTTCCTCTGAGAAGAAAAGGCCATGTAACAGTTCTCATCTATGTTTTAATGTGTTCCTGGTAGACCAAAACAATTTAGAAACAGCTGCAGCAAGAGTAGGATGCTGGGCCTGGATGGGAGCTGGCACTGTCTTGTCCTGTCCTCAGAGATAGTATAGAAAGAGTCCTATTGCTTTAATACAGCATCCTTTTTGCAAATGCACTTGAACAGCAGCCTGGAGACCAGGAAAAAATGTAATACCTGGTCAAATCATGCTCTTGGTGTGACAGAATAGTTGCAGATGCGATGGCAGAGCAGTCTTGTTTAACAGATTTCTATCTTCTGTACCAGTGGATTCAAAGGGATGAAAAAGATCTGGAGTGCTGGGCCACAGCGTGTGGGAGGAAAGCAGCCTCTGAGTCATGGGTGGTTATTAGATGACAGCAGAATTGAAATGCCTTGAAAGCCCCAACTGTGCACCCATGTAGGCTACTAATTGTTGATGATCTGCAAAGTCCTGGCTGAACTTCTGAAAGTGCCCTGTTTCCCTAAAGGAAAAGTGCAATAAAATGGCCTTTTCACCAGCCTCTCAGCTGGGCTGTGAGAGCACATATGACACAGAAGGCACAGCCTCCCCCTTGGGCTGCTGGTTGAGATGGGATGGCATTGCTGCCCTGGGGCCCCCAAAAGCATCTTACACCAGCTCTCCTGTGGTACCAAGCAAAGGCTGGCGTGTGGTCACCTGAGTGGCCTGAGGCTCGCTTGGCATCCTGGTGGTGGTGATTCATTGTGCTTCTGCAGATGCAAGAACAAGAATGCAGAGGATTGCTGTCCCGCTTTTATTCTGGGAGGGAATGAGTCCCAGAGAGTGATGCTGGAGAGGATGGGGTTGTGGGGCAAAGGACTGCTGGATACAGAACTGTTCCTGCTAATGTTGAGAGCCCCTTTTCCTTCCCAAAAGATAAGGATGCCCTTCTAGGCTGTAAAGCTTTAGGCCCAATTCCCTGATTCAGCATCATCTTCCATTCTGAGGTTCCATTATTCACCAGGTCTCTTGCTTGCACTTGGGTTGGTTTTAATTCTCTCCAGGCTGTGTTGGAAAACTTTTAGGTCAAGGCTGAGGAACATCAGGTTTGGTTTGAATGAGGTATTTTTACCAGGTGACAACTGTTGTTCAAGGATTTTGTTGGAAATATTTCTCAACCTGTTCAATTTTCTTGCAACCCTAGTGTCTTGAGTCTGGGAGGACCCAAGCACTCACAGCTCTGCGAATCACTCCTGGGCTGACGCTGGTGGCCTCAGGGATGCGATGCAGAAGAGCCGAGTTGTGGAGGTGGCACACAGGGCACTCCTTCACTGCAGCTTGTTGTCACCAGGCTCCTCTGACAAAAATAGCTGTGCATGCCTTGGGTTGAG
Organism: Cephalopterus ornatus; assembly: GCA_013396775.1. Classification (NCBI taxonomy): domain Eukaryota; kingdom Metazoa; phylum Chordata; class Aves; order Passeriformes; family Cotingidae; genus Cephalopterus; species Cephalopterus ornatus. The sequence goes on from VZRE01002049.1 coordinate 307,547, forward strand.
CTGCATAATGCAGGTCTGTGTGATGAGAATGCATGAATTAGGATCTTACACCTCACTTTGAAGTCTGTAAAGAAAGAGCCAACTTGATCCTGCAAGCTGACAGACTCAAGAGATCACAACTCTTCTATCTGTGGTTTAACATGACGTTTTGCCCCTAAAATTGGTGCTGACTAATTCTGCAAAAAGACATGTCAGAGTTGTAGCTCAGTGCCTGGGGAGATGTTGGAGGTATTAGTAGGTCACTGGTTAATGCTATGTAAAACTCTCCCAGGCTTAGTTTGAGGTCAGAGCCTTGTTCCCAGATGTAAGACCTGCTTGTTGCGTGAGGGTGCTCAGACACAAATACCTATTCCCTCCTTCCCCCCGGCTCCTTCAGGGTTGCAGTACTGTTGGTTCCTTCCTTGCTTCCTTATCACTTTGGTCATCTGTAAGAAAACACAATACTTCCTCAAATTTAGCTTCGTAAGTACTGTGGGCGTTGTCTCTTCTCCCCCCTTTCCCAGTTTCGAAAGCCATCTTAAAAACTGCACAGAGTTTTAAATGGCAGCTTGATGGGAATCCACAGCAAATGACTCTGCAATTAGTAAATCTGTCCTATTGTGACAGCTCTATTATTAAACTGCCATAAATGCCAGGCTATTAATCTGCTGTCTGCTCAATCCCCATGCTTCGCCTTCCTTGCCTGTCCTTTTCACCATTGGATTTTTTTTTTTTTTAAAGTTTTAATTGCCTTCCAGCAAGTGTTTCCAGGGAGGGGATGTGCAGTGGTACTTGCAGGGGCAGGAAAGCTTTGTGACACTGTCCTTTAGGAGTTTTTCACCTGTAAGGCAGGTGAGAGAAAGCCCTCAGTGGTGGCCTCTCACTTGCTTTGAAACTTTTGCTACTTCAAAAGTGAAGAATGTAAAATTCCTAATTTGCAGAAGTCCAAGGAAGCCCCTTTTTGCAGGAAGACAAAGGGATAGGAAGGGAAGCTGTGACAGTAAATGGGCAGCCATATTGTCTTGGGAAAAGCCATAGCTGTCCTGATGGCAGGTTGAACTTTGCAGCTACTGTTTCCTCCATCCTGTGACATAGGCAAGCATCTCATTTCTTAGCCCATAAATATGTTCTGTCACCCCAGGGCTCATGGAGAGGGAACAGGCAAAGTGCTGGGGGTGTGACCCCTGCAAGGCTGCAAACTGCAGTGACAGCAGTGCCTCAAATTTTATCCCAGACGATGCCTCCACAGTGGGGTGTGTTGAGTGTGGGTAGCGCACGCTTGTGCACACTCATCCCTCCTGGAAAAGTGGAGGCTGCCGGGGGGCAGAGGGCAGCGATAGCATCCAGAGGAGTGGCTGCTGCAGGGGGGGACTGGGGTGACAGGAAGGCTTTGCCTGTAATTTGAGCATTGAGATTGGCCTCTTGAGGTGGTGGGGCTGGCACCTCTGTCCTGGCGTTTCCACTAGGCAAGGAAATTGTGTCCTCTGCAGCGGTGTGAGGATGAGCTAATGCAGGGACGTGTTTGCTGGCTGGTGAGAGAACACACAGGAAGGTCCCCACCGTCTGTGACCTCTGGGTGAACAGCTGCTGCTCAGTGTGTTCCTGGTCTCAGGGTACAGGTTTGCCACCCCTGCAGCTCCCCATGCATGACAGTGCCCCGTGGAGGAAGATCTGATGATGGTGCTGCCTGGCAGAAAATCTGGATGCATACTTAAAAAAACGTGCATGTATAAATTTCTGTTCTTCTCTAATAAGAAGTGATACTGCTCAGTAACCACTCTATTTTTACTTGCTTCTTGGAGAAGAGTGTATCTCTCAGTACTGTCTGGACTAGGTCTTTCTGAAATCTTGGAAATTTGGGATTGTATGGACTTCAACAGCTGGAGAACAAAGAAAGAATCCGCACAGGGTTGGGCCCTGGCAGAGATAACAGGAAAGCGATCTATCAACCTGAAATGTGAGACTTAAAAACTTTTGTGATAATGAAGTGAAGAGCAGCAAAACTCCTCTAATACGAAATTGCATGTATTTTTTCAGGCTTCTCCCTCGGCCTCAATGACTTAAACACAGCTGTGATGGCGTAAATCAGCTGTGCCATGTAAACACCTAAATTCTCTTTGCATCCTGTTGCTATAGAAACTTCCCTGAAGCCTGGGTACCTGCACAGCTGCTTTGCTGCTCTGGGATCACTGGATGCCTCCAAGCTGGGGCATCCAATCAAAGAGATCTGCTGTGGACTTAGACCCATCCTGGAAAGGACTTCTGTTGGCTGCTGTATTTGGGCTGCTGAGGTATTAAAAAAAATGGAGATCTGCATCCACTTAGTGCCAGCTTAAGTCCCTTGTGACGAGAGATGGGCTTCCACTGAGGATGCTGCCCTCTGTTAACTGTGGTTATTTAGGAGATTCTTAAATACGGTATTATATTTCTAATTATGCAGAAATGCTTCAGTCTGGCGTGTTTCATCTGGAATTATGCTCAACCGTCAAATCCTGCCAAATACCTTCTTAGAGGGAGGGAGGAAGGAAGGCTGGTGCACTTGAGTTGCTCTGTGCAGAGAGGAGAGTCCCAGCCACAAGGCCAAGCTGCCTGGCTCTGGGCAGGATGAGTAGATGTGGGTGCTGCTGGGGTGAATGTGCCCATTTCCCTTTTCACAGTGGAGAGGAGGCACAGCCACAGGCACCGATGTTCCCTCACCCATGTGGTCCCGATGTAAATGCTTATGTAAGGGGAGTATTTTTGTTTGTCCGTGGGGTTCCTTCATGGCAGCACTTCCAGAGGAGACTGGATGGAAGCTTTCACCAGAGAAGGTCCCTTCTAACCCAAGTGATTCTATGAAGAAGGGAGAGGAGAGAGTGGCTTTGGGAGAGGACTGATGTGGCAGATACAGGCATGACCTGTGAAGAGCATTTGCTCTCTGCTCCTCCGTTACCCTTCTCTTCTGGCTAAATTGCTGTACACCAGGAGTGAGTCATGCTGGGGATAACAGGCTGCATGATGTTTTGTATATTTAATAATGTACTTAATGTGGCTGCAATTCAGATCACAAACATCCTTTGCAATGGTGTGACTACTGCCTAAAAAACATCCTGACAGGCTTGAGGCAAATGCTATTTCTAAAGGAATCCAGTTTTTAATTACTTTTGGAACACCACATAAAATGTAGGTAATTGTTAGTCATGCCTGGGCCACCATATGCATGCAATGCTCTCCAGGAGTGTGTGGTTACTGCAGGGGTGCACCTGAAATCCTGCAAGGAATCTTCAATGCCCCAGTTGTGACCCATCCCTCAGGTGCTGCTTGCTGGTTCAGAGCCCCTGCAGGCTTCACTGCTCTGTCTGATCATTTTGATCAAGATCTGTTTTCTTGTTGTCTGCCCCCCAACATACATGCATCAATTCTCAGCTATGTAGAAAGCAAACCCATAACTTTCACTCCAATCTCCATGTCCTATTAAGCCTTGTGATGCTTCTGAGCAACAAATTAATAGATGAGTGAAAGGGGCTTATAGTACAACATATTTTGGAGAATAAAAACTCTTAAATGGTCATTCTGTAACTAATTGGACAGGACATTTCTGTTCTGAAATACTTTTTCTAGGGAGCTTTTTTAAACCTGAAATGCTAGTTCCCGTTCTGCAGTAGGTCTGTTACTGTGTGTCAGGGATGTCAGCTAATGTGAAGGTGGGAAATCACAAAACTAGGTTTTTGTAGTGCTTATTACAGCTTTAAGAAAATAATTTTCTCTCTGTACTTCTTTTTTTTTTTTTCTTTGAAAAGAAGAAGACAATCAAAATATCTTTTTGCTAAGTTTTTCAGCTTCAAAACTTGGTTTTCTTGGCCATAATTCAACCAGTGTTGACTCTGGCCTGGATTCTGTGTGTTTGTCTTTGTGGAGTAATAATGTTTGCAGTTGAGAGCCTTTCAGTGTTGTTCCTAGTGGCCCTTGCACAGAAATACAGTCTTGGAGGAGGAGATGTAGCTCTGGAGAGTGAACTTCTGCAGGAGTTTCTGTGCTTTTGAGTAACAGAAACAATGACCAGGAAAGCACAGGGAAATGAGAGGGAACAGCTCTCCTCTAAATATTGCTCTAAACTTTATGGCAATAACGAACAAATCTCTAACTTTTAATGCCTTATTGCACGAGTAACTACTGAGTTGCAGTATGTGAATGGCTGCTGAGGTAGCAGAGAGTGAGCACTTGCTGCCTCTTCTCATGTGTAATCAAAAGGTACAAATGAGAAGTTATCTTTTTCATAAACTGGGTCACTGGGTTAATAGAGTTTTGAAGATATCCTGTCCTAACCCGTGCCATTAATATCTCAGCATCCATCTAGATTTTAATACTGTCATATGCCCATGATATGTGTGTCTGTCATCTGCTTGCTCTGAGGGTTTTCTCCTTTAGTCAAGGAAATACTCTGCAAGGCTGAGATCACTGCTGAGTGCAGGATGATGCTCTGACTGGCAACAATTCATCTTCATTTGAACACTAAATATTCCATTTCTCCAGCTGATGAAAGGCTTGATTTAGGATAGTGGCTTAGTGACTATTCCAGGAAGGGGTTGAAAAGGCAATATTCAGCTGAAATTTACAGAAATTTAGTTTTTAAAAACTGGTTGAGCTTTTGAAGTTTCTGAGTCTGGTACCCATCCCCTGGGCTCTTTTGTCTCCTGCTGCCATGGGTTGACTGAGACACTCTTGTATGGGTGGTGTTTGCACTGCTTTCTTCCTGGGTTTGAGTATGTTCCCTTTGACAGTGATTCAGCAGAAAATTCTAGGGTTTAGGGCAAGGAGGAATAGGGAAAGCATTTGCTGAGCTGTATTTGCTGTTCTGTCAAAAGACACGAATCTTCTCTCTAGTTTAGATGGCTAAAGTTAGGAACTTAGTTCAAGGGACTTGAGATGAACTGTTCTCTAGGCAAACATGTCTTTCTCCTTGGCCATCCTAAAGGAAGCCCAGGTGATGCTGTTAGACAACTCTTACAGGTGGGGATGGATCCCTTCCTTAGCACCTTCCTGAAAGGTGCTGATCTTGCTCTGAACAGCACTGCTGAGACTGTAGAACACAAAACATTAGCTTGACTTTCCTGTTGAGTCAGACACTAAAGACTTCATCCTTCTCCTTGTACCTTTTGGGCCCAGGTGCTCTGTTGCTTTTCTGAGCTACAGTCTGGGCAGGGTGGGTTGGCACACTGTCACTCCTAATGGTGTGGCCTTCCCTGATCTGATAATGGCAATACAAAAAATTGCTTGGCTAACAGGTGTGATACCCCTTTTGGACTGGTAGTCAGGATCTTGCAAGGAGGTGCCAGATGCCTGGTTTTCTGAGCAGGGGAGGTGCTGATTTCACGTGGAGAAGGACTCAGTCCTTCTTGCCCTGCAGGAGCAAGAGCTCAATGGCCACAATCTCACTTTGTCCATTTCAGATGTCTTTAAATGTGCTTCTTCTCCTCCTCTCCTCTCTCTGAAAAATAGAGTTCACTCTACCTTTGTTATGAGGAATACTCCTCTCCCTCCTTAGGTGCATATTTCCCAGAGAGGTCACACTATCAAGCCAACTCCTTTTCCTCGTGTAATGCAAATCCCATCTACTCCAGATAGTCAAGATTGCCAACCAGCTTTACTTGCAGGCTGTGAGAGCAATAGGCTGTAGTTGCCACTGTGGTTAGCAAAATTCTCTCTGTGTAAATGGAAGGCAAGGAGATGTTTAAAAGTTGTTTAAAAGGAGTTGTTCCCTCAACTGGCTCCTTTAAGTCTTCTCCTACCCTAGAGCTTAGCAGCCAGGTCCCAGCCACCCTGAGGTTTCTGGGGTCATGCTCTGACTTCTGTGAGATAACGACTTTTCTGCCCATGTCCAAATGACACTGACTACCAGTTACAAAAGGAAAATGGTAAATTCATCTGTTAGCTGCTCCCTCTCCTGCAAGATTTACTTCCATCAGGGATTTTTATAGGCCAATGTTGTGTCTTTCATGATGGGAATGTGTGGTGGAGGAAATTTATTGTTCCCTTCCTAATAGATAGCTGTAATTTCATTTCAGAACAACCACTTTATGTGCGAGAAAGTGATTCCATTATGCTACTGCACAGCATTGGGAGCATCTGTGGCAGTGGGGCATTTGGATTAAGGAGAGTAAAGGCTGCACATCTGCTGCCCTCCATCCCTATTCACAGAACAAAGTGTTAATCCTAAAGAAAAGAGAGCAATTAGCTTGTAAACCCTTCCTGAACTCACTGGAAGATTAGCCATTTTCAATTAAAGCTTTTCAGCTGGAAAGATAATGGGCTAAAATTTCCAGCTTTTAAAAAATACTATTATTGACCATGTGGTTTTATTTCTGTCAATTTACATCCTTTATAATTAGCTACCCTGGGATAATTAGGACTGCCTCGCGCCATACCCTGCTCCCCACTCCTCTCCCCTTAGAATGCAAATGGCAATGTGACTTTGCGGTCTGTCTCCCGGCCTGTTGCAGCGAGCACGGATCCACTGTTGTCCGGACCCGCGCTGGGGATGAACGCTAAGCAGTATTGTATAGGTTACTGTAATGCACAAATGAAAGGATAAACCTTTACACACTGCTATGAACGTGCTGTAACTGTTCCCGGGGAGGCCGGATGGGAGCAGGGAGGCTGATCCCATCTTGCAAACCTGCAGTAACAAGCAATTTGCAGTCCCTCCGGGAGCTCCGCATGTGCTAAAGCCAAAATACTTCATAAATCACTGGTCCCAGTGCTTGGGAGTTACCTGGAGCTCTGTGTGGCTCTGCTTTGTCCCAGCTTGGGAGGTAAAATTTTGACAAGCTGGAGCGGGAGCCAAACTGGCAGATGGAAACACCTCTCCCCAGAACATGCAGCTGACCAGCTCTGTCCGAAGGCATGTTCGAGCACTTCTGAACGGCGCATCGCTCCTCGGGGCGTCTGGGGAGAGCCGGGAGCCTTCCTAAGGCAGCCAGGGAGCCTGACCTGGTTTCACCCTGCACTGGAAAGCTGCACGCTGTGGCGTTGCAGTGCCTTTTGGGTCATCTCTGTCTGCTTTCTGTGATCCGCTCCCCCCGTGTTCCTGCTGCTGCTGCCGCAGAGAGTGGCGCTGGCAGTGCTCAGCGTGGGGGACAGGCTGGGGCTGGAGCCAACAGCCAGCTCGTGTCCCCATCCAGCTCTGTGTCCCACTCAGCCGGGTGTCCCTGGCTGCACTGCCTTGTGTCCCATGCTACCATGAGTTAATGTCACCTGCCGTGTTTCAGGGCACTTGTGGCTTTGGTCACTACCTGTGGCTGAAACAACACAGCGGTGCCTGTGCTGCTGTTCGTGGCTGTGCTACAGCTAAGCAAGGAAAGGGAAGAAATGCTGATCTTTCAGGGAACTGTTTGGCTATGCAGGCTGAGGCACCTCGCATGGAAATGTGATGTAAGGTACCCCCATGGCCAAGGACTTCTGAATGAGGTAAGCTCAATGAGATATCTAAATGCAAAACCATCCAGAGCTCTGACTCCTGGGTGCAACGTGGGCTGCGCTTTTTCTGAGTCACCAAAAATTATTGGTATTGCTCCTAGTTCTTGGCTATTTCCCACGCAGACCTTGGCCAGGTCCCACCTAGCTTTGCCTCATCTCTTACAGAAGACTTGCACAGTGTAGATGCTGCATAGTAGCGCATTAGAGCGTATGTTAAAGCCATTAAAGCTTTTTTTTAAGGAATATGGCTTGGTGCTTTTGGGATTTCACTGGCCTTATCATGCTACTGATACATCATCTTTTGCAGTCAGTGCTTTTCTTGCTATTTCTTTGTTAAAGTGCACATGAAAATATGCCTTGGAAAATATTTTACATCTGAACCGGTTAGTTAATACAGCACCTTGGAGAGAAGGTGTCTGATGCAACAGAGTACAAATGAAGCCTCATTAAGCAGGAATTCAGTGATTCTACTGAATGCCCCAGCAATTAAATTTCATCTCGTTTCATATGCAGGTCAGGAGAGTTTGTGAAAGAGAATAGAGGAAGCAGAGCACTGTGGCTCTGTACTATGCAAATTAGTGTTAACATGGCATTTCATTTATTGTTAATGCATTGTTACACTGCTACTCATTGAAAACAAACTGTGTGACAACTGGTAAGACTGATGACCCACTTGCTTATTTTTCCATCTGTGTTGGCAGCATTGCCTCTGAAGAGACCAGTGCCAAGATAAATCCTTTAACGGGAAGATGCAGAGGTTTTTCTTCCCACAGACAGGAGTGGAGTTGGATGCTGACTAAGACCTGTTCTTCGGGCTGCAGCAGGCTGTAGCATTGCCTCTCTCTCTCTTTTGGGACAAGATGTGGCATGGCCACATCCCTGTTACTAAAAGGGCCTTTTCTTTGGGCTCAAGCACTGGGTGCTTTTGGATCAAGAGGAAGAAGCTTTCAGTCCCTGCTGTTGCAAAGACCTGAGCTCCTGTGGCATGTAACAGGCATGTAAGGGATTCAGGGATGCTGATGTGTTTTGCAGCCCTATCCACAGGCTCACACCTCTGCTCCCATGGAGCAGCTCCCTGCTAATTGTGCTCTGGGGTTGTGTCCTGTTCTTGAAGGGCTGCAGTGCCAGTTTCCTATTTTCTCTCTATGTCTAAAGGTCCATAACAGGGTATGTTTTCTCTCGTCTGTATTTTGATTAATGTGGTCTACGTGATGGAGCTTCCTTCACCTAAATTGCCCCTACCCACAGTGGGGAAGGAGAGTGGATACTAGCCATCTGCTAACACAGACCCATCACTATTTTCATTCTGGGTGGTATTAATAAAATATAAAGAAGAAACAGCATTTCTGCTGAAGAGAGAGCATGAACAGGCTCTTCCGGGCAGCCACTGGTGCAGATATTGAAGTGCCAACTGGAGCCACCGTGGACTCACTGTAAATTGGAGTGGTTTAATGACCTTAAAACTAGAAACCAATCCCATCAGTGAAGAACTTGGACACCTACCTTCACTACAGTTTTTTAGCTGTTAACAACTTTCTGTCATTCCAGTGCATTGATCAGTAAAAGCTGGGAAGATGGGAGCTATTAGGCATTTTGTTTCCCCCAGTGTCGTGGCATTGCTCTTGGTTTCTGTTTGTGTGTGGTTCCTCCAATCATACACATGCTTGAGGATTTTACTGGTGTCCCAAGGCTAGCTAAATTGAGGGGGGTAAAAAGTAAAACCAGTTAGGAGCATCCCCAAAAGGGGTTGTGTATTATGCCCAGGAAAAGTGCTTTTTCTGTACAATACTGCCACAGAAGTAGAGATAAATGGGAGAAATATGCTCTGTCTAGCTGAAAGTGTTGAACATGCTTTCAGATGCTGTGCAGACAACTTCCAGAGCTCTGTTCCTTTTGGACCAGGTCATAAGCTCCCACCTTGCCCTGGCAGGGCTGGTGTTTTTTAGTGGATCATTAGCCTCCTGCTGCATTGCTTATTGCTGTGTCTTGTCAAGCTCATCTCCATTTGGCTTAAAAAATCATCAGAAAGCTGAGATTCACTTTTGTTGGGATGACCTCTGCTAACAAGGTGCCTGAATGAGCTCTTTTGTATCATTAGAGCTGACTGAGGAATAAAGGATCTTGTACTTTACTGCAGCCTATTCGTCTTCCACTGTTTCTGTTATCAGCACTGAAGCTCCCAACCCTGGAATGTCCTACTCTGATTACCCAGAAAAATGTGCAGGAACCATTTTATTGTGCTCTGGTGGTAGAGGGAATGGAGGGGGGTCTTGGAAATACCTCTAGCAGCACTCTCTGTCTCGGTGCTCTGCATGTGTGCATGCAGCAAGGGCTCTAATTGCCTGGTGGATGGGTCAATTTGTCTTTCAGTGTTCATTACCCGTAATAAATTAATGTTTGGGACTGGCTGGTGGAATTTGCGCTTAAAGAACAATCACAGACTTCTTCCTCTGGCTCCATTATTAAACTGTTTAAATATCCTTTTCCTTAAAGGTTTTTTTTTAAACCCATTCTCCATTTCCCATAGAAATATGTTGATAAAACAGTGCATTGCATTTTGGGTTTGTATGTGAAAAACAGGGCATCTGCTTAGACCAGAGATGAGCTTTGCTGCAGGCCTGAGGCTGACGTGCAGTTGTCTGGGGTTTTTAAATAAGCACAACTATGTAAAATTGGAGCAGATGAAATGGAGCAAATGTGCAGCCAGTGGATAGCTGGGTAATCAGCTGTGAAGTCTCTTCCACCAAAAAAAGTGATGGGTCTTCCTCTTGTCCCTCCTCCTCCCTGTCTGCTGCAACCAAAAATTAATCGAGGAAGGGTGTAGGCTCTCCAAACCTCTTGATTTTGTGCAGAGATGGTTGGAGTTCCCAGTAAAAACTGTCTTTCCCAGTAAGCCATCTGGAAGCACTGGGTCTGCTCTGCCAGAAACAAACCTTGGCAAGGGGGTATGAGCAGGAAGAGCCCCAGCCCCAGGCAGACCCCTGATGCGCAGGTGTGTGTTATTAAATTGGAGAAGCAGGATGGGAAGAAAGAGATGGCAACGTAAAATCTTAATTTAACATCTGAATTTAAAAGAAGTAGAAAGAATCTGTGTCAGTCCCTTCTGAACCTTCCCTAACCCAAAGCAATTTCTGTTGCTATTAATATCATATGATATGCGGTTAGAACTTCGGCGTTTCTCTGCGCACTGTACAAGTGCGGGGTTGGGTGTTTTTCCTCATCGTTTTCCTGTGGCTGCCTGTTCATTACGTTCATTCAGCTGTCTTCAGAGAGTCTCCTGAGACTCCCTAATGTGGTGTGATGTAAGATTCTCTCCATGTTCTCCAGAACTCAGAGCATGTTCAGCGCTAAATGGTCCATTTCAGAATCTTGCTCGAGTGTTCCACAGCGCTGTGACTTCTGTCAAGGAAGCTTTTGGATGTGGTTAAATAAGTAATGGTTTAAATGGCAGAAACAAATACCTGTCAAGCATTGGACTACATGATGGATATTTGCAACAGCCTGTGGTCTTCCCTCTCCTGTCCTGCCTGTCTTGTTTGCATAAAAGTGTATTTTGTAAATGTAATTCCAACCAATTTGAGCCATGTAAGGTTTGCAGCATCACTCCCAACTGAGGTTCTGGGAGGATTTGTAAGTTAGCTCTGAGGAACGATGTATAGGGTCAGGAGCAGGACAGTGCGTTGGGCACAACAAATGCTAAACAAAGTGCTAATACTTACCAGTGCATGTAAGGGCAGATACTCCTTAGTTACAACAAATGAATTTTACTCGAAGGTCAGCCTGTTCCTGAGAAAAGTAAAAGGCCATTTCTCTAGACTGGTGGCCTGTTGACTGGTATTACCACTTCAGTTGTATGGACAAGAACCAAGAGCCTGTACGGATGGATGTTTCCAGCAGGGACCACCCAGAAACCCTTTAGCCATGGACTGCCCTCAGCCTGTGCTGTCTTTTCACTCAGCATTTTATACTGAATGAGGGATCCAAGAAAGCATTCCCTACGCTATTTCCTGCTGGGATGGTAATAGGAGATCAGAACATGCCAAGAAAGCAGAACTGAGATGTTCTTGTTTTCTTTTTTTCTTTTTTTTCCTGTGAAAAGACTTTTTTAACATCCCACCTCCCCAAAATTAACTTCCTGCAATGGGCACAGTCTGTGGGTAAAACCCAGACATTCTTAGGTGAGACTTCTAGGTAGCTGATATTGCCAGAGAATTTTTGGATAACTGCTAATTCTGAGCACGCAAGCTTGAAGTTTATGTCGAGAAGGTACAGACAATGCACAGACTGTTCCTGAAAAATCAAAGCTCTACATAGTATTCCTTGAGTTCTTCACCATAGTTTAGGTTGATGTCTCATGTTCTTTTAAGACACCTACATATTTTGATGCCAAAACATATGCCTTTGGTCTGCCTTATTTTGCTGGGGGGTGTGTGGTGTATCCTTCCCCTTTCACATTAGAAGCTCAAGCTGTTCACTTCAACTAGTTTTAATACAGCACCACCTGACACATGAAGAAAGTGTTGTGTTTGTGGATTTTGGCCAGAAACCGTAGAGTAAACATCTTTATCCTCTCCAGGCTCCTGGTGTGCTGGTGTCTTGCCAGCCAGCTCAACAAATGCCACCAGCAGTTCTGGGCTTGAAATGCCCAAATGCTCCTTCATTTCCCCATCAGAGGAATGGGGCAGCTCCATCCAGTTCCTATCCACAAAAACAAGCAGCTTCAACTACATAGTAGGACCTGTCCTCTCATGCACTGTCTTAATGCATCAGATATTCTGGGAAGAATTTTATGGTGGTATAAACACAAACAATTGTTTTTAGCTTTTCTTTAAAATATCATATTGGATACATCCATTTCATGACATCCAAAGTAATGGGATATTCTCAAATTAGTATCTTCTTCTAACTGTGGTGCAACTGGTGATGTTTTTTTCCTTTAAGATGGAATTTCTCTGCAGCAAAAGCATTAATAGCCATATGAAAAGATTTCTAATTATAAATTTTGCCTCAATTACTAATTAAGTCTATTGTCAGACTGAACAGCTTCTTAAAAACAAATTATGGACCAAAATATCTCTTTTGTAAGTAGTTTTTTATTATCTAGCAATTTTATTGCTTTTATATAAGTTGTCTGTGCATGAAACAGCTGAGTTTGAACCACAATAGAGATGCTTCATTTCAATCTGAGTAAGAACTCTGGCATTAGGCTGAAACCCAGTTCTCCTCCTCCACAGAGTTAGGGTTCCCGGGTCTGTAAAAATTTCCTGCTGAAATCATATCTGAACATTCAGATATGTTCAGGCCCTTTTGATTTATCCTGTTTTATTTCCTAAGGAAGTCAGACTTAACCTTTCTGCCTCTCTGTGAGCTTCCTTCTAAATTTGTAACCTCTTGGCCACTTCCAGACAAATCTAGTAACAGTCCCAAATGTGACTGGATCCTCATACAAAAGTGTAGATGGCTTTTGTACTTTGGCCATGATTGTCTTGCTGTCTGTTCGCCATTTGTGGGTATAATCTTGCTGTTATAGATGACACCAGTTCCCAAGGGAATAGAGTGACTATGGACAACACTGCCATGGGCTGGTTGGTACAGTCAGTTTGCATCTCACAGTTTGCCTGAGAAGGGGACCTGCATGGTGCTGGCGGCAGGATCCAGCCCTGTGTGCCCTGCACACGGACTTACTGACCCACAGCCAGGGCGGTGGCATCCCCTTGCATGCTCTGTATCTTCAACACGAATCACCCTGCTTTGTTTTATATTTTAATAGCAAAAGAAGCAGACACTGGTTCATTGCAACCATTTCTTACTAGGCTAATGCCCTATCCCCACCCACAGTGCAGGACCAGCAGTTTTGGAGGGAGCCATTCAGCATCCTCTCCTGGAGGGCCAGACTCCCCGTGACCAGCTGGTTCCCAGCATTGCCCCCAAAGTCTCCCCTCACCCAAATCCTAGCACAGGACTTGCATGCGTTTTGCCCGTGCTGATTCCTCTGCTGAGAAACCTTCCTAAGAAAGGGTTAAACCGAGTTTTCAGCAAATGCTGTAGGCAGGACACAGGACTGCAGCCTCATGCTCCCTTACGAGCACTGTGTGTGTGTGTGTTTGGGAGGCAGGGTAATGCTTTGACAGCAGCTTGACATTGCCTTGAAAGGTGCTGGAGGCTCTGCAAGCACTTGCCAAGAGGGGGTGGGGGAGAGGAAAGTGTGTCAGGCAATACTGCAGTCGCAGCCTCTTCTTGCGCTCAGCCCCATTGCTGCTGCTGCTGCTGCTGCAACTCGGGGCCGGAGCGCGGCTCCGCTGCCGCCCAAGTTGTGCCGCTGGTGCGGAGCGCGGGGACAGCGGTGCCTCCGCCGCAGCACCGCCTTCCTCACATTTATGCCTTTTTTTTTTATTCCTCCACCCCCCGTCGCCTGAAATCCCCGTGAAAGCCACCGAAGGGTTCTGGCAGGAAGGGGCCAGCACATCTCCATGGGATGATGCCCGCTCTCCACCGGTGGAATACCGCCGGGAATGAAGTGCGCGCTCGACATTTGCTGCATCTGCCGGAGCGTCAGGGTTCGGTGGCTTCCTCCCCTTCAACCAGCTGTTCCGGTTAATCACCGCGCTTCCAACTTTTGCTTTGCAATGCCTGATGGCCAGCGGAGTCGAGAGAACTAGCATTGCATTTTTAGGACCCGATAAAAAACCCCATACCCTTCATTTTCCTATTTCTGCACAGGACTGGCGAGTCACACGTTAAACACCCGTGTAAAGAGGTTTCTGTCTAAAGGATTGCCACATTTTTGAGTCCTCGCAAACTGGAGTGCCCAGGACGATTTCTGCCTGGTCTTGCTGCCGTGGAGTGAGGGAGCAGCGTGTGCGCTGCAGCCGCACTCGGCGGCGGGAGGCAGCCCGAGAGTGCGCCCGGGTTGGCTGGGAAAGGATTCCAGCGCAGGCAGGGAGAGAGAACGGAGCGGCTGTTACAATTAGTTGAATGATTGGATAGATAACAGCAGACATGCTTTGTGGACTGAAAAAGGATTTGCAGTCAGACTTTGGTGAGTGAGCCTGTCTGTATTTTCCTCCCCCCCCCTTCTCCAGTAGTTTACTTTTGTTTAATCTGATTTCCTTTAACTACCTTTAATATCATTAGCAGTTTTATGTGCTACTTTGAAACTGTTTTGCAAATCCAAACCGTCGCATTCAAACTTAATTGCTTTGATTTGCAAAATGTATCTCTGCTTCTCTGTAAAGAATTTCTCTCTGTGACCACTTGAGAGTACCCTTCAGGCTGGCTTCCTGTTCTCCAGCTGGAAGATTGGCAGACACAGGGGCTATTCTTAAGGCACCTCAGATATTGCAGAGTCTTTATGGTTGCTTTGGCTTTTTAAAAAGCAAAAATCTAAATGTAGTTCTTCTATTTTCCAAGATCAGTGTGTGAATGGGCTGGGCATTCAACAGTGGTGAATAGGGGCCTGGGGGGAAAGATGGAGGTAAGGGATTCTGCTGAATGTGGTGGGATCACTGCCGTCACCCCACCTCCAGTGTAATCCACTATTACCTTGTCTAATAAATATTTCAGCTCCTGCTAGAAATCTGCCATTTCAATGAGCTGCTAACCCCTGTTTAGATACCTGGGGTGAGCAGTTCACTATTACCGTGGAGTATAAAAAAATCTATTTAATTTCTGGAAAAGAGCAAGTAGATGAGTGTGGAAGGGCACCTTTACAAAGGGCACAGACATCAAATCCTGGCCACAGTCTTTCCAGGAGGCACAGGCTCTGATATTTCTAACAGGGTACTTTGTTGCATGCTGCAGCTCTGCTTGTTGCAGCTCAAGGTACTGCATGGAGCTTGCTCTTCTGCTCTGATGCAAGTGTTTCCTTTCTGAAAGCAAAGACATTGGAGTTGGAAATACAGAGGAAACTTATGGTTTCTGAATCATTTTACACTGCCTGAAGTGATATAGTGAGTCTGACATTGTCATCTCCTTGGCCTCAAGATGCCCTAAAGCATGAACCTAACTTTAGAAAATTGTTTTCCCTCTGTAAACCTGAGGGGTAAAATGATCCAGGTGTAAAACATCTTAGCCTGGCTGTGTTGCCTAATCCCATGGTTGGTGACTAGATGCAATGTCCACTTACTGTACCTGCACAGCAAAGAGCATTTTGGAGGCTGGGGCTTATTTTGAAGCTGCCTGGATGAGTCCTGGTAGGGAGAGGGAGCCTGGGTGCGTGATTTAACAGGGCAGGAATGCAGCTGTTCCATGAAAAGATCAAAAGACAATTTGGCAGGAGCTCCCATTGCTCTTGGGGCTGAGCCATAAGCTGGGCCCCTGTCTCAGAGGTGGTTGACACCGGCTGTACTGGAGGGGTCTCCTGGATGCCACCAGCCACAGACAGGGTCATTCATGCAGTTCCTCCAACATGTCACCAGAGACATCTGGTGCTTCCAGATCGCGGTGCTGCTGCAAACGGCAGTGTTGTCTGGGCATTGGGTGATCAAGTGAGAAATATTCCTGATGTCAGCCCCAAACCTTTCTTGAGAACCTTGGGTCAGTACCGTGTCATGTCTGAGGGAAAGGTGCAGTCACCAAGTGGGTAAGGAAGCCTTCTGCACCCTGGTGTCAGACCCTCACAGCTTGTGCTGGTGGTGCTCCTGAGGACCAAGCCCATGATTTCATCACCCAGGAGGTACTGTCTTCCTCAGCACCCTGCAGGTGAGGCCATCCATTGCACCAGCCACAGAGCAAAGACAGAGAGAGGGCTGGGCAACCATCTGGTTCCATGTCTGCCATCTCTGTTCTTCTTTGTTATTTTAGAGCACCGCAAAGAGCTTTGAGGGGGATTGATTACAGCACATTGGGTTTGGCTTTGGCTTTGCTGACACATTAAGGGAGCTCTCTTTTGGCCACTCAGCTGATTTGGTAATGTGTTTTTTATTCCTGATACCTGGCTTGTTCATGAAACTCATCTCTTCAGGTGCAAATCATCTGGAATGGAAGCAATGAAGTGAATTGCTATCTTATCACTCATTTTAGCAGTGTAAGTGTGATAGGCAAAACCAGATGGATTGTTTAAAGAAGCATCCAGATATTTCAAAAGTGCTTTCTGGTCCCACGATCATTAGGGCCTTGGTAATTTCTTTTTTCTCCTTCAGCCACTCTCAGAAGTTTTTTGTTGGGACAGTTTAATAATACAGAGCTTTTGTCTGTCCTTCAGAACGGAAGGGTCAGAAATTGCAGACTAGCAGTGATGTTTTATGGAAGGTTGGGGAAGTGTTTCTCATCTGATTAGACCAAGCTTGTGTGTGGCTCTGCTGATGGAGGTGATAGCATGTTTCTATAAGAACCCTTCTAATTTTGCCACTGGAGGACTTCCCTGAAATGCTTCATGGCCTTTCTGAAGCCCAGGAACACCACCTAGATTTTGCTCTAGCAAACTTCACGTTCAGTTAGTCCTTACTGCAGGATCACTGCAGGAGTGGGCAGAATGACAGAGCTCGTTGAATCTCCTTTGTCCTGCTCCAAGTGACCAGCTGAGGATCCTGCTGCAAATCAGCCCAAGCTAAGTGGTTAATTGAGGAGAGCACAGGTAACTTCAGAAGACCCTTTGTCTTTCAGATGTTTGCATTTGGGTGACTCAATTGTTTTTTATTTTTAAAGTATGTTTTGTATGGAAGGCAAAGGAAAAACAAAGGTAGTAGGTGAGGATTTTCAGTGCTTTTCTGTTTGTGTTTGTTGTTTGGTTTTAGTTGTGGGGTTTTTTGTTGCCATTAGAAGCCATGTTTTTAGAGCGAGATGGACTCTGCAGGCCAAGGAAAACAGCGTGAATTTCCTGTCCCTTCTTCCAGACCAGCAAACTGCGCCCTTTATTTGCAGGGTGGGAATGTCCAGGAATAGAGACTTGTTAATAGATCTCTGTCCCTTCCTGCTTGTTGCTTTTCAGGGGATCAGCTCCCTTGTTCTCTCTCTGCTTGCCAAGTAGGCAGAGGGAGAAATAGAGAAAAACATGCCTGAAAGGGATAGAAAACTAATGTGAGGAGCTAGAATAAGACAGGAGGAAATCTTCATAGATAAATCTCTTAGGGAGAAAGATTTTATCATTCTTATTGAAGAATTTATCACAATAGTGCTATTTAATATAACTCCTGCTCATCATGCTGCTTACGTCACTTGTCAGCTTTGCCTCAGTTGCAGCAAAATGAAAGATTAAGGGAAAAACTATCTGGTACCAAGATAAACAGCTCTGGGGCTGAATCAATGATCTTAATTTTCTTGAGCCAAAACTGGGCAGAGAGAGTTTGTCTGGGCTATTCGTCTCACCTGAGCCAGTATAGGCCTTACCTACGTTACCATCCATCCCCCTTGCATTTGAATATGTCCAATCTGGGAACACCACATCAGCTCAAATTAATTCAATAGACTGAAGTATTAAGGAAAAGCTTTGTGCATCTGCAATTTTGGTGGTGTTGCTTCCTCTCCTAACACAGATGACAGATTACTCCTTCCCTCTGTGCATCACAATTCTGGATGTCTCAGTAATAACACTTTCTCTTTCCTCCCTCCCTTCTCTTTAGCATAGAAAACTCATCCCTCGCCCCAGTTTCAGAAGTTGTGACCTTCTAGATGTCTGATCAGCCTGCGCTGATTCAATCTGAATGAAGTCCAGCTGGACCACATCTTTACTGAGCTGTGGTACCCAAATCTGGGCTCTGCATTCAAGACTAGGCTTCTGTCAGTGCTGAGTAAAATGAAATGATGGTTTCACAGATCTTGCAGACTATACCCACCTTACTTGTACCGGGCTATTAGTTTTTCTTGCTTATGACATGGCACTGTGGAATTACATTTGGTTTGCGGTCCACAGTATCTGAAGAGTCCTTCCTAACTGTCACTTCGATACTTTTTCCCCGTTCTTCATTCATGAGATTGTTCCTGCCCAGGTCTGGTAGCTTGTGTGCACCTCTACTGAATTGCACATCTGTTTTTTTGAACATGTATGAATCATTTGGTATTCAAAATTCACTTCCCAGCCTGCTTCCAGTCCCTCATACCTGGTGACGTCAGTAAACTTAATAAGATCCATCTTTCTGCAACCGTCCAGGTCATTTAGTGAAAACCAGAGTTCTACCAGACTGGGGAAGGGCCCACACAGAACTTTGTTTAATACATCTGTCCCTTCTGATTGTGAACAACCGATGAATTTTCTCAGTGTGTGGTTTTCCAATCAGTTTTGCTTACACTTCATAATCATCTGTATCCTGCTTCCCAAACATACTTATAAAAATAGCACGTGAAACAGTGTCAGAAGCATTTCTAAAATTGAGATGTAACAACTTGCATTTTCTGTCTATCCAGAAATGTTGCTCTCTCATGGAAAGAAATTGAGAGGGCATGACTTATCCATGGTAGATCCAAGTTTCCAGTTAATCCTCCTCATCTGGTGTCAGCAGCTCACATACAGATGGTCAGTTCCAGGATCTGAAAGGGAAGGCGATAGATTTATCATTGTCTTGCCCCTACTCTGATAACATATGTTTTGTTTTCTATTTTTCAAACTGAACATTGCATTTTGTTCTTCAGCCTTGTGATATCTTACCCATCCTCCATAACATCTTAAAGATACCTGCTGATGGCTTTAGGACTTTGATGACCAGGTGTTCAAAGTTTTGTTGACTAAACTCTCAAGTATAAATGAGCTATGCAGTCAAAATGAGTTATTGCTCTTTTCTAGAGATGACCCATTCCACCAAAAGTGCTCTTTATAGAAGAAAAAAGGCTAAAGTAATATCTGACAACTTTTCATAGACTATAGAAATGAATTATTTTTTTATTCCTCCTCTATGGAGGTTACAGAGGTTTTCATCTTAAAAGGTTGGGCTCATGATATCCTATTAGTAGAGATTTGTTAGGAGAAGGGTGTTTTTCAATGCAAAGGCCAGACAGGTTTCATACAGATAGATGTTGGTTCATAGAGTCAGTTGAACAACTGCTATTGAGGTTTTCTCTCCAGCACTAACTGTTGGAGTCCGGTGTCCAGCACAGACATTAACCTCCTTGCCAACCTGCTTAAGAAAATCTTATTACTGCTGGAAGAGCCGTTACTCTGGCTTTGAGAGACCCATAGAAGGGGACTGAATTTCATGTGGTATTTTAAGCCTTGCTCTTGGCTTTATGTTCAGGTTCATTATTCTTTATAATGTTTATTCTGTTTTGTTAATCCATAGAAGCCAAGAGTAACTGCACTGCCAAAGTGTTTGCATATGTTAGGGCGTATAGGATTTCATTTATTTTGAAAATGGACTGTTAAAATGGATTGCGTGTGAATGCCAATGTTTATTGCTTGTGATAACTCAAGGATGGAAATCCTATGCAATTTTACTCAGAAGGTCAGAAAAAGTTATTGGGCAACTTGGAGGGAAGGGTGCCTCTGCTTTTCTGTGTAGGCATGTGTAGGTGTTGCAAATAGAAGAAACAATTAAAGCTAACAAGTAATAATAATCAGAAAGAAGTGTTGATGCAGAGCTGGAGAGAAAGTAGAGCAAAAATAAATACTTAGCAACATTCATCAATTGACAATTGAATGCTACCAGGCATAAGAACATTTAAGGCTCTTTTCAGCTGTCGGTTCAGCTACTGCATAATTTTTAGCATGTGAGTAATCCCATCAGGGTAGGCATGGTCTTAAGCCTTGATAGGATAGGGCCCCCAGGTCATTGTACGGCTGTCTATTCAAGGTGGCAGAATACGGGTTTCAAGACAAGCATGCCTGTGTGGGCGTTGGGAAATTCTGCTTCTGTGACAGTCTGACTGCCAGTCTGCCTCTGATTTTTTCTTTCTTATAATAATATTATTATTCTGTTAGTAACAAAAAAAAATTACTAACTGAGCTTGATGTTCTTAGCTGCCAAGTTTATTAATCTGTGGATTTACAAATCAGTCCGGTAACTTGAAATGTGCAAAATCACACAGGATGAAGAATTTCTCTCCCTCCATTCCTAACAATTGCCACCCCCGATTTTTTTATTTCAATGAAAGTATTTTTTTTTCTTTGACCATGTATTTTTGTTCAAGGATCTGATAATTACATGCTTGGGGATGACGGCTTTTCAAAAGCATCTTTCCCAGCGATTTTCAACTGGAGTTGTGGATAAAAATATCTCCCCAATTTTTTAACAGAAATGTTTTCAGTAACGTGTATTTATGAGCTCTGCCTTCATTCAATTCATCCTGGAAGAATTTGCTTCACGGGAAAATTTGTTTCCTAGCTGCTGTAGATGCCAGCATAGTTGGCAGCTGCAGGTTTTGTGGGGAGGAGGGAAAAGAAAGGCCCAGAAATTAAAATTACTGTGAAGTAAATTGATCTCAACACCTGGAAACCATGAAAAGATGAAATCTGATACTTTTTTGTTTAATCATTGTTAAACTGCTTTGCATGTCAGTCCAAAATGGCCTTGTAAATTATTTAGTGTAGCTGGGAGATGAAGAGATGATCCACTTAATCACGCCTCATAACTGATCTGTTTCTTATTGTGCAGGTTCATGAAATCATGTTAGCAAGGTGAGAAGAGTTGTGGTTTTCTTCCCAGCAGTACTCTAACTTCCAGCCTCAATACATAACTAACACTCGTGGTTTATTGTAATGAAGCTGGAAGTTAGGAACTGGCTCAGGTTTGGGGAGAACAGTGATGGCGAGAAGGGCTGTGCAGCAGTTATATAAAGAGCGTCGACTTGCTTTTGTCCTGGGAGGCAAGAACTTCTGCTGGTAAGAGTAAGATCTAGCTCCCTGCTGCCCAGGTGTGTGGATAAAAACAGGATTTGCTGCATTCTTCTGTTTCATTGCATCCTCATCTTGCCCAAAGGAGTGATGTAGGTCTCTGATCTGGTGTGTGCTTCTGTTTTGGAGGTTATATGCGAAGTTGTTTGCAGATATTGAGCAAATTGACTTGCTTGATATCCCAAATAATTCTTCTTTCCCAGCTTCTGTTTCTCCTCAGAGCTCTCTCTGTGCCTGGGGAGCCTGGAGGTCCAGCACACCCATCCTCTGCCCTGCGGGAGCTCTCACCTCAGGTTGAGAGGGTGGCATGGCACTGCTCCAGTCAGCAGCTTTTCCCAGCCAAATAGCTGAGCTAAGTCATGGATCTGCTCCTATGTCTTTGAGAAACCATGTTCACAACTGTACAGATGATGAAGGTCTGAGCCAAACCTCTGACAGTCCCCATTGTTGTGCCACCAGCCTCGGTGGAGTTGTCCCAGCAGTGAATCTGCTTCTCTGTGAGATCTTAGTGGAGATACCCTCCGTGCCCACTCTGGGCATGATGGCTGATCCGTGCGGGGTCCTTACTGCAGTGAACAGTTCAGCCTCAAATGTGAGGGGCATGCCCTGCTCCTGCCCCGGTGATTTATAGAGGATAATTTCATTGTGGAATGTGGTGCCGTTTGGGTAGGATTAAACTCTTGGCATAAGATAAAGGTATGTGTTTTACTAAAGGTCTTTTTTTCAGTAATGTGATGCATTTCCCCTATAACCTACCGTGTAAACAGATCGTGTTCCTTCCAGCCATGAGGCACTGTGCTCTGTTGCTCGTGCTGCCAGAGTGCCTTGAATCAGCAGCCCCCAGGAGCAGGGGGGCATCTCAGGGCACATTCTCTGCAGGTTCACCCTCAGCTGACCCCTCTGCAGCATGTAATGGAGCCATGTGTGCGTGCGAGTGTGAGGTAGGAAGGGGCTAGATGGGGTCCTGGGGTAGAACCACAGAGATATACCTGAAATCTGAGGAAATCAGTGGGAAGATGCTCAGGTAGATCTGGATCAGACAGCCCAGGTGACTTGTAAGCTGTGGAGTTAAAATCAGGGTTAAGTTAGAAGAGCTCTGAAACAGAGGGTACATCACTCATTTCTTCCCATTTTTCACCAAAATCGGGTGTCACCCTGTGCTCCATGGCTCCCTTGCCTCTCCCTGCTATTCCCTGCTCCTTGCTGCTGTAGCTGAGCCATGCGAGGTGACTGCTGCCATCAGGGTGGTGGCAAATATCACCCAGCTCCCAGGTGGCTGCAGAGACAGTCAGGATACCTGCTGTGATTTGTGAGGCTGGGCAAGAAGCATGAGGCAACAGAGAAAATTTCGTTATTTTTAGTAATAATAACTTTAAAAAGGAATCAAAGCAACTCCTCTTACCCCTTGTGTTTCAATTTACCCCCAGCCTTCCCACTCAAGCGAGCTTGGCAGAGGCACCCCATTACTTAGAAGAGGAATAAGCATTCCCCTTGCAGGAACTGGAGAACAAAACGTTTGGAAGCTATGGTGGAGGTGGGCGAGCGGAGCTCCGCTGGCTTTCCCTGCTTTCTAAAGGTCCCTTTATCATTCAGCAGCCAACTCGAGCAGCACCATGAGCTATAATAGGCAATTAGCTCCTGGCAGATTTATGTGACACCGCGTTTTATAAGCAAACAATCATGTCTGTTTAGTCATTAAATGGATCTGCTGTATCTAAGGTTCACGGAGACAATCTCTTCCTTCTCGTCTTCCTGAGCACACACTCAGCTCTCTTGCACCAGTATGACATCCATACTTTTGCAAAAGTAGTGGAAATGTATCATTGGCAGCTGCCTTTGGTTCTGGCATGCAGTGACAAGAGGTAAGCACTTGGCAATATCTGCTCTCAGAGGCATCCAGACTCCATCTGGAGGTTAGCACGATGGGAACAGGAGATACCTGGTGGGAGGATGTCTCCCTACAATCCTGAGGATCACTGCTGAGGTGGGGGGCTGGGCAGGCATTTGCACAGCACCCTGCCGAGTGCTTATATCCAAGTGGTTGCAGTGTTCCCCAGACTTCTAGAGGTTTGAAAAGTAGTCAGTTTTAGTATTCATAGTTAATTTTAGATATACCTGCACATGCTGCTCTTCCACGCATCCATTACACACTCGACAGAACCTGTTGGCTTTAATTTTTATTAGCACAAGCCTTGTTGAATCAAAATTAAGTGGGTATTTGGGAAGCATAATGTGAAGCATTACATTTAATGGTCTGTGTTCCCGTGTGGAGAAGGGCTGTCACATACATCTCCTCTCTTCCCAAGACTCTGCAGTCTTTAGCTACACCTGAATTTTCCCTGAGCTTATCGCTACTTCCCATCCTCTGTAAGCTGTAAAACTCCCAGCTGTGACCTTTCAGGTGTGTGCTGCATCTTTTCAGACATGTGCCCCTGTTCTGGTGTAAACGTGCCTGGCCTCAGGTTGTGGTGTGTGGGGAGAAGGCAGGTTTGGGGTGCAGGTGGAGCTGTGCTGCTGGGGCTGCTCAACCCAGGCCTGGGAGAGCTTCTCATCACCCTGTCTCACACAGGTTCGACTTGACCCCCCTCCCTTGTTCAGAGGGGAGCAAGTATCTGCCTAGGGCATTGCAAGAATGGTTTTTCCTCCGTCCTTGGCATGAGTCTGGCAGGAGCCAGTCCCTCTGGATTTTGTGATGGTTGGGAGAGCTTGGACTCTCACCAAACCGTGAGTGCTGTTTTGACCAGCATCTCCTTCCCCAGCCTGTGGCTCTTTGTGGCTGGCACCGTGCTCCTGGCTAATCCCAAGCTGACTCTGTTTGCTCACCAGAACGAGCATCTCTCGTGAGACTTCCAGAGGGTTGCAAAGCACAGCTTGCAGCAATTTGTTCTGAATTTCAGCAGGAGTTTCCATGCCTTTTGGGAATTCTTGTGCTGGCCGTAGTTGAGACTGGGTTCTCCACCTGCTTTGCATCACCTGTGTGATGTAAAGCAACTGGAAACCAGCACAAGGGTTTGCGTGAAGGCAGCTATGTAAAACAGCTGGAGTGCATTAATAACTCTGCTGGAGCAGAGTCTCATCCATCTTTCATACTAAGCAGATGTTTGCTTTCATCACAGTGGTGCTCTGCTGATCTTTGGACATCAGCCTGTTTGGAGGATGGGATGTCAGCAGAGCCTGAAGCCAAGTCAAGGCTTGATAGGAAGCAAGAAGTGGGGCAAAAACAGGAGCAGGACTCGTTGGAAGCAAGATTTAATGGGCAATTCAGGCAAATTTTTAACAGCTAGTTTGATGAGGTCAGGCTGCACCAGTTCCAACATCAAATAACTTTGATCTTTGAAACTTTCGTATTTCATCTTGTTGTCCTGCTAAATCTGATATTCCCTGGCTCTTTGATTTCTCTCCTTCTCCCTCCCTCCTTTCATTTTAAGAGAGGCTCTTGCTTTAACTTTCTTCCGTCTTTTAACTATAAGCTTATTCCATCTCTCACACAACTCCCATGAATCCTCCTGACACCGCTGAGGATAAAAGCAGCCCAGGCGCATACATGGGCCATTGCATAATAGATGGTTTGTGTGTCAGAGTCTAAAATCTACATATGTTTAGATCAGTCATGAAGTGGGAACATCTGTATATATTCATATATAATGGCTTTTACCACATGAATGAATAATCCAACTCCCACGATTTGGTACATACTCTTTTTGAAACATAGCTACTTAGCTGAACATTGAGGGAGAATCACATTTATGGGAATTAAGTCTTAGAAAGGTTTAGCAGAGCTTCGTGGATAAGCTGAAAACAAGTCTAAATGGGGTGCCGGAAATCTTTCTTTTAAAATAGTTAATGCTGTCTGGAACTTCTTCCTTACTTCTTGACTCCCACTGGCTTTTAAGCACTTTGCATCAAATGCGGTGCAAATCTGGAATAAAGCACCTGATTTGCCACCTACTGCATTGAATATCTTCTCACATGATGTCATCTTCCAGCAGTATCAGCTGCCTTCGCAGTGCTCCTAAAAGGGGTTCCCAAACCTTAGGGGCTGCATTGTGAGTTGGGGTCTCCAGCTGGGAGATTGCCCCATTGCTGGAAAACCTGGCTGTGGGATAACTTGGTGCACTGGCTCACGGGGTGATGGAAAAAGCTGTTGGAGATATGGGCCCCCTTGTTTCCTCTCTGCTGGGTCAGGCTGGTTTGTTCTCCCAGCTCAGTGTGAGTGCAGTGCTGGCCCTGCCCTCGCTGCCCCTGGGGCTGAGCATGTGCCTGGCTGGGGGCTACACTTGGGCAGGGGTGTCCTGGTTCACCAGACAGCTCTGATTTTTCATAGCTCCTTCTGAAGCCATAACTTAGTTGAGATGATAAGATCAGTGCAGTAGCAAACAAGGTCATGGACGTTTTTGATATCTGCTCCTCATGGTTTATTTTACATTTTTATGCTAGTGCTGGTGGTGTCCTTTAGGTTTTATCTAAATCTGTTTTCTTGCTTCACTCCTTGATCCCTGACTCATGCTTCTATTAAATGTTACTGCAGTGAAATGCATCTCTCCTGTTGCATGATTTGTCTGGGTTTTTTTTGATTTGTTGTTTTTTATTTTCTTGTGGTTTGCATGGATTTTCTTATTGCTGTCAGCACTGAGGTTGATTCACACCATGCGTTGACCTGCATCAATCTCAGCCACCTCGTGAACTGGCACAGCAAATCTTCCAGATTTGATGCCTCATTTCATTTTCTTGGCCCTTGCCCTGAATCAGAGTAGACTTGTAATTGGGAGCAGAGAGAGGGTGCTAACCAGGACACGTGGAGGGGTGACCTTCCTTGCAAAAGCCCTCCTGGGCTGCCCTTGCCCATCCATTGTTAAATCCTGGTGGTGCAGGTGTTGCCCATGTCAAACTGATTGATGCTGCTGGAGATCAGCAGGGAAGCAGGATGTGATTCACTGTAAGAAAGGGCTTTTCTCAACTCCTGATCTAAGGAGTTATATTTTCTAGCAGGTTTCCTTAAGGTTGGTTTACCGTTCCTCAGTTGCTCTCCACATTGTATATTGCAAGTGTAGCGTAGATGCTAAAACTTTGCGTGTGCTCTTGGGAGCCTGTAATTTACTTTTGTAACAAGGACTTTCTTGGAACTGCTATAGAAGTAAAACAAAGAAAGGTATTACATCTGTATTAAGTCCCTCTTCATAAGGGATTGCCAAGCTGAATGTTGTTGGCACAATGTCTTTTTGCCACTTTGTCTTCCCTCTGTGGTGAATCCAATAGGTTTTCTGTTGTTCTATCTACTGACTGACACAAGAAATTTGCTCTTGACTATTTACCTGCTCGACTGAGAGAAGTTATCTGGCTGTAGCAAAGCCTAGAATTAGAAATGTTGTTTCAATTTACGAACTCAGGGATGTCCAATGACAGTTTTCATTACTCCCGCTTTTATTTCAGAACTGATGCTCTAACTTTCTACTTCACATCCATGTATATGTTGGGAAGTGGGTATTCCAGTTTTCCTCTGTTTGAAATGAAGCATCTTTTCACCAGAAAAAGGTAGCTCAGGGAACCTTGTCAGTCATTGCTTTTGGTCTCTGCTGCAGAAATATTGATGTATCCTTCTGCTTCATTTGAGGTGGAATCTCAAGCTTTGAGCTAGTCAGGATTGCAGAAAAGACTTATTATGGACAAAAATTACCTGCTAAGTGAACTGGGATTTTTCTTTTCAGCCAATTTCATCCCAAATAGCACCTTTGCCTGTTTTGTTTTTTGTTTTTGTTTTTTTTTTTCTTAAGACTAGGTTGTGAATGAGGCATTCAAAATCCAGTCTCACCCC
The DNA here is from genome assembly GCA_013396775.1 of Cephalopterus ornatus. NCBI lineage: Eukaryota > Metazoa > Chordata > Aves > Passeriformes > Cotingidae > Cephalopterus > Cephalopterus ornatus. The sequence goes on from VZRE01002049.1 coordinate 334,552, forward strand.
TGCATAATACAGGTCAAGGAGTTTAGTGCCTGTGAACCATCCCCTGAATTGCCTAAGGAGTGACAAATAATCTTTGGAAAGATGACCATCCACCATGACAAGACTCTGTGTAACACAATGTCCAGATGGTTAATTCTTCACATTCGGTGGAAAGAGAAGACACGCACATATTCCAATATCTAGGATGAATCTCTATAGCTTTCATTCGCAAATTCTGGCTCTCTACATCTCCACTGAGGAGTTATGTGCTCCCCTGCCATGCTCATGCACCAGATCAGATTGCCTTTTCCTCTTCTCTTCGGTACAGCACTGCCTTGTACTTCTTAAACTCCTTCCCTCCCTGGGAAGTTAACAACCTCTTGATTAAACGATTCTTTTGTAAGATCTTGGAGGATGAAAGACAACGGGTACCATTTTTAAAGCAATCATTGTAGGGACCAAAAGAGAGTTTGTTAAGGGCAAAATAGGTCAAAGAATTTACTAAAACTATCACTGCAGCAAATTGATTTCCATTTTAAAAGATGGAAGTCCAGACTTCTCCCTGTTCTGTTGTCCCCAAGCTGTTGATTTGTGCTGCATGTTAGGTAAGACAGGGTAGGTAAAAAACTCAAAACACCAAGACATAATATATTGTAGAGTGGACACTGATAATTTTTTTGGGCTTTAACTAGTGATATGTCAAAAATAAAAGTTTTTGCCTGCTTGGGCATAGACTTCTGACAAATCTTCCTAATTTGGGAGGCAGCTTAGAGACAAACCCTGTGCAGTGAAAGCAATCATGATGGTTTTCATTAAAACAAAGCTTGTTTTGCCTTTTTTACGAACTCCAGGGTTTTTAAACACATAAGTAATAATGGCTGCTAGGCTTAAATGGCACCAGTGATTTGAGTGCTAAAGTCTAATAAACTGACAGTATTTAATTTCATTTGATTGAAAACCCACAATAGAGCAGTCTATTTTATTTTGTTTCACTCCACAGTCACTTAGCATGGCATTTGGTGCTTGAAAGAAGGGAAGTCTTCAGGGTTTGGATTCAGCAGGCTGCATTTCTTATGCACCTTCATATTCAAGAAAAAGTTTGGAAGCTTACGTGGAGTTGAGAGGGAGAATTGTATTCCCTTGCCAGCTAGGATTTACTGCTGCCTGCTGCATAGATTAATAAACCCAGTTGTATCTGGCAAGGCATTCTTCCCTGGGAGTGATATTAGACTTTATTGGTTATTTCTCACCATATTACAATTGCTAACTTGGATAACTTTAATGAAAGATCAGTCTGCAAATGTATCTTATTCCTCTTTAATTTTTACTGTTGAAAAGTAGTTTCTTCAGATAACACAATCAGTGTATCAGCAATATTTCATCTTTCCAGCTTAGTGTTTGACTCTCCCCAGTACAGTCTACGCTGCTTAATAAGAGAAATTGCCAGATTGACTGGAAAATCTAGCTTTAATAACATCATTTCAGGCACTAGAATCATTGAGAAATAATGATTTCATTGAGTTGGTTTCTGCACTGTTCTGTCTCTCATGCATAGAATTACTGTGAGTGCTCTGTGTGTGTCCGTGCCTGCAAATGACCTGCAAGGGGATGAGACACTGCGTGGATTCCCCTGCCACCAGGTCATTCATAAATATAAACTGATGAAGCTACCTGAAAATGCCTGGGAGGGTGAGAGGGATTGCAGGAACTCTCTATCCCTTTCTCTCTTTCTTTTTATCCTTTAACACCAGAAATTGAAATTGCTGGGGAGCACTTAAGAAAAGTGAGCTGGAGAGGGCTCAATGAATGAAAAGGGATCTTCTTGGTGTGGATGGTTTTAGAGGATTCTTTGGAAGAGGTGGATAAAAGTGAAGATGCTTGGGTTTTCCTTGGGAAAAGCTGTTTGTGCTGAAGATCCAGCCTATGCAATGCTTCAAGAAGCTCTTAATAAGCCTAACTTCATGCACAAAAGCATATCCTCACCAGAATGGGGAAAGAGTCATCCCTGATCCTTTTAAATTAAAGAAATGAAATCACAGGCTACTTCAGAAAAAACAACATAAGCTCCTCTGTGAGCAGAAGACCAAAAGAGACTTATTTTCAACAGTTTTTCATTCAATATCCCTTGGTTTCCTCTCTACCATGCAGAGGAAAATGAGTGGTGAAGCTGGTCTAGAGCTGGTTTACACGACAGCTCCTTGCTTTGCTGAGAGCAATAATTGGAGTCTTTTCTACTCAAAACACATTTTTACTGAAAGTTACAAGACTATAATCTTCTTTTAAGCTGCGCTCCCAGGTTGACGGATATTGGCCACTGGGTTCCAGAGGTGCAACAGGACAGTAGATGAATGGGCATATACACCACAGGTGAAGTTAATTTTTGCAGGAAACTAGGGGAAAAAAAGAGGAACTAGGTTTAATAAAAAATTTCTACTTAACTTTTTCAAGTATTTTTTCTTCCATCTCTCAGTACAGCTTGAGTGGAAATTTTGAACTGCTTCCAGGTCCTCTATCATACACTCCCTCAGATGTGCTTAGATAAATAAAGTTACTCTGTACCGGCTTCCAAAGCAATAATGGGGACAAAAAATACATTGTAGTGATGGCTCTGGTATATAAAAGACATGACTGTGATGGCAGGTTGACTGCAGATTCTTAAATTGTGTGTTTTTCGTTTATTCCCTTTTATGCTTTTTTATGGAATGCCATGTATTCAGTGAAAGCATGAGGAGCACCAGATGCTGGCACTGCAAGCTGGGTCCAGCATTTATTCTTATCAGATGGGACTTGGATCAGTCCTTAGGAGGTGTTTAATATCTTGTGAAAGTCGATGTGGGTTAAATCTCTGCAAAGCCGGCCTCCTCTGCAGAGCCAGCTTAAATGGGCTTTGTGCGCATACACACTGAAGTAGATCACCTACTTGTTTACTAAATGCAGAAACTCTTCTCACATCTTCATGAGAAGCAGGAATCTTCTTCCATAAGTGTTATGTACCTGCTTAGAGCTTGCAGGGGGTAAGAAATACGCTGTGGTATCCCTTGGAAGCCAACGTGCTTGGTAACAGGTACATGTTCTGGCTCGTGTCTTGCTCCCATAAAGGCTACTGCTTATGCAAATAACCATCTACAGCATTTCAGTTGAAAATGATTGCTTGAAACAAATTATTCCTCTAAAAGTAATTTTGGTTTCTTATTAAAAAGAAAAAAACCCAGAAGAACAAAGCACAGAGTTTCTGTTGAACAATACGCTATTATATCTTTCATAGATCTGATTCCTGTGAATAAAGCAGCAGGTGGTTATGAAATTATACATGCCTGAGAAGGGTTGGTAGGTGAATGAATATAGTCTTTGGAAGAAAAGAAGAAGAGACATGGCGGGTGTGGGGAGATGAATTTCATGCTGTGTCTATCAAGGCAAAGAAATTAAGAAGCACAACTTCCTCTTGGAAAAACCTCGAAGTTTGGACTAGTTCTTCCTGGCTTGGCTGCCAGGAGCAACAACTGCACAGACGGATGGAGGAGCTGCCACACCAACCTCTGACAGCACAAGAAGCTGCAGTTGGTGGAGCATGTTCCTAGCCTGGGGTTGGGAGTGCAGCATCATTGCAGTAGGGCTGGCACAGGGACTGGCAGCAGGTTGATAATGCTTTTTCCACTAGAATTATCTGGGAAAATGGGAGAAAGCTCAGTCACTGTCTTTAGGGTGAGGACTTTATTTCCAGCAAGTGTGGTTGTTGTATGTTGTGCCTGTTTTCTCTGGCTGTTCACTCAGAAGTTCATGGTAAGAAAAGTTGAGGAGACATTTCCCTGAGTTCTCATTTGTCTCTGAGTACCTCCTGTGTGTGTGTTGGGAGGGGATTTGTTGCCAGTAAAGGGACAAATGTGAGGCTCTTTTTCACAACAGGCAGCCTCTGCCATTTGTACCAGGTTTGTTGATACATGTATTTATGAAATTAGGGAGGAGCTGCTCCTAAAATAACTTGGTTTGTTCCAGTCTGAGCTTGCTGGTAAAGGAAATTTTTTGACCTTCCTGGTGCAAAGGAAGGGAAAAAAATTTCAAAGCCCTGCTTGAGTCTAAGTTAGTGCTGTGACAGGATCACATGGGGGGTTTCCTGTGCTGATGGAGGGAGAAGATCTGTGATGGGTACTGTGTTTTTCACTGGCATACTTCCATAAGCCCCCACCCAACTCCTGGAAAATAAAAACCCAGGAAACACTGAGCCCTTTGAAGGTCGGGTTGTTTTTTTTTTTTTTTTTTTTTGGATGCGACCAGCAAAAATCAGTGTGGTAACAATGAAATTGTGCTCCAGAATCCTAAAGCAAAAGGGACTTTTTTTATCTTGTTCTAAGCATTTCACAGAAGCATGGGCTGTCTTGCCTAAGGATTTAGTGTAGTTGTTGCTCTATGCTTGGGCTAGTTTTATGTAGGGCAGGATCATGCTTTAGCTTAACTTTTGTAGTATTCCAGGAAAAGCAGTCTGGAGATCACTGACAGATGTGTTTCATCCATTTGTTTGGGTTCTATTTATTTATTCTCTTGAATGATACAGAGTCAAAGCAGTGCATTTCTAGAGATGGGGAAAGAACTGAGCATCTGTACTGGCCTTAGTGAATTCATGTACAAATTTCCGAGGGCCTAAGGAGCCGTGGATTTAGTTGAGTGGAAGAAAATTCAAGCCACCTGCTGAGGAAGGCTTGGGGAAGGTGGGATCCTTCATGCAAACAGTCTCTTGCCTGAAGCAGAGACATGGGAGGAGCTCGCTGCGCAGTGGACTTCGTAATTAAGTAGCTTCAGGAAATCATGCAATCTGTTTGTAACAGTATTCAATGGGCTTTTTGTTTTCCTGTCCTCGCCTCTCTGGATCTACTTGTCTCGTGTTAAAGGCTAAGTGCTTTGAAGACGGGAGGCCACCGCTGTGCCACTCTCATGCAGAGCTGTCTCTGACCTGCTGCGGCGGTGCTGAAATAACCCAAACTGCTCTTGGGGGAGTGTGCTGGAGGGTCGGTTGTGTACAGCCTTGCAATCAACCCCAAATCCATTATTGGTGCATAAGATGCCTCTGGGTGTGATGCCATTTGTAGTGCCAGCCTGGGGAGAGGTGGGAAGGATTGTGTCACTGTCCTCTGATGATGGTTCAGCCCCTGGCCAGGCCATGTCATTTGGGAGATAAACACCAATTTGAGATTCAGAACGGATATGCATGGATATATTACTTTTCCCCTCCCCTCCTTCTAGTAATATCTCAACTTTTTAAAGGTGATTAGGTGCCTAAAGATACAGCTAGATGTTTTTGAATTACATGTCTGCATCTTCAGGCACTCAGAGATCTTTAAATCCCCAGGCCTTGGAGACTGGCCCCCAGGGCCACAGTTTGAATCATCACTAGCTGCCTGACCCATGCTCATGTACTCCTGACTGCTCTTTGCCTGACTACAGATAAATGCATCCCTTGACTTTTGGAAATAACTCTCCTCAAAATGGACCAAATCTCAGTTTTAGTCATTTGAGTTTCTGCTTCCAGCCTCATGCTTTTATTCTAGCAAAAAATACTGTCTTGCCTTAGCATGAACAGCTTTTGGTTTCTTAATGCTGGTTTAGTATTCATTTCTCTAAACAAGGAGTGCAGTTACCCTATAGCAAAATAATTGTTTCCAACTGTCTTTTTTCCATTAAACAAATGGGAGGTTTTACCTCTTGGTCTTCCCATAAGATTAATGCACTTTCTCTGCAGGAACTGTCTTAAAGCGATCCAGGAATCCGAACAACTTGCAGACTGCAAGCCTAATTGCCACAGAATCTTATTTAGGCAATGCTGATTTTCATTAAGAGGTGATCTCTGCTAATAACATAGACTAATAACTCTTCTAAATGAAAAAAAGCCACCTTCCTATTTCCCCCCACAGGCAGGGATAATTAACTACTAAATCAGTGCTCTTTCAGAAGAAGTTTTTTTTCCCCATTTTAACAGAGTTTGGCTTGACACCTAATTGATGTCAGGAGATACTGGTTCCTGTGCTTATAGAGATAGTGGAGTTTGTCCTGACCTTCCTTTCCTCCTGGCCCTGGTACTTCAATTAAAGCAAGGAGATTTCTCCTACTCCTTCATCTTTCCAGGTTGTTTCTGGGGCAACAAGATGGGGATTATTGTCACTGTACAAGATGTGTACTGCTGTATGGCACTGCTGTTTCAGGGCAGGAGAGCTCAGAACCCTGTGTGAAGGTGTAGGGACTTGGGAGCTCCTCTCTCCCTGGTGTTAGTAAGCCACTGTTGTCACTTATAGGAACTTTTCTATGGCGTCACAGATGGAAAGTGTTGCACTGTCAGTTTTATTGAGGGTCTTATGTCCTTGGTGAGCTTCTCTGAAACATCTAGAGCCAGCATTAACATTGCTGCTTCAGAACCACCAATTACACAGTCTTTTCTTTGGAAAATTTCTGGCCCTCTTGGTGTGAGCAAAAAAGCTTGAAAAATACAGCTCTAATAGCTCCAGTACTGATTGCTTGCAAAAAGAACCTGTGCAGGATTTTAAAAAAACAGTTATTTTCCCAATTCTAGGGAGTAAATAGATTCATGAATTTTCAGTGCTGGGGCTGGTGCTGCGATTTGGGCCGACTGAGCAATCAGGCTGGTTACCAACCTTACCTCTGAACTGATGCTGTACTGGACAGAAGAAATAACTGAAAGCGCAAAGAGAAGAAGTTTCTTTAAAAAAAAAAATAAACAAAACAAAACCCAAACAAACAACAAAGTAACCCCTACCACAAAAAAAAAAAAAAAAGGGCAGCTCATAAAACAGTGACTTGATTAATACCAGCTTGAGTGGCAGAGCAGGAAATCGGCTGCAAATGAACAAAGCGCCGCGCGGCAGGGGATGCTCATGCGAGCAAATGCCAATTCCCATTTCGGCAGGCGGCGTGTGGCGGCTTCCTTTCCTGTTCAAATGTTTTAGCCAGATAATGAGTGAAAAAACGCAAACATTTTTCACATAATCAACTGAGTTTGGAAGGGAGAAGCCGTGGAGGAAGGGCTGCTGTGGTGCTAATTACTTGCCGGCTGACAGGGCTGTTGGCGGAGCAGCGTGGGACGGGGCAGGCCGGGGAGCTGCTAATTGCCGGCAGCGGCTGTAGCGCGGGTCACTGCTCTTGGCCACATGGCTGGTGGTGGAAGTTGTTGTTAATGCACAGACAACCTGGTTGCTTCCCGAAAGGGAAGCCAAGGCCTATTTGCCAACAGCTGTTGGAGTAGGGAGGGAAACCAGTAGCGAACCAGGGTTTCATATCAACATGGGTTGGGGTTGTGATGGGGAAATGAAGCACAGAAGGGTGCTGGTGGCTGTCTGGTCCAGGGCGGTATGTTTATGTGAAACAGATGGTTCATTGCTTCAGTTTACCAGCAGATTATGGATCTGGCTTTGAACCATGTTGCGTGGTTTCCCAGGAATGCAGGGATCCCATCCGCAGCAGAACGTTGCTGCCTTCAGCACGTTGCGTGGGGTCAGAGCTGTCAGCAGTTCTCTAAGGGGAAGGCAGCTGCACACGGGGGTGTCCTCACCAACTGCAGTGTCCAGTGGGGCTGAAGGCACACTGATGCTCCAGAGCCATTGAGAGGCTCCAGCCCAGGATGTCTCAGGGTATATTGCAGGTGCCGTTTGCAGAATTACCTCCAGTGACCTGCTCCAGAAGAGCAGCTTCGTGCTGGGCATCCTGAGTTTGGGGTTCCTCTTCCAATGTGCCGTTGCATTTAGGAAAGAAATAAAGGGAAGTTGTAGCTGTTGGGCTGAGTGATGTGGGCAGGGAGCAGTTAGATCAACATTGTCCTGCTCCTCCCCTGGGAAATGCCACCTTGCTTTATACTCCCAAGCCATCCCTGTTAGTCTGACTGCAGATCTGCAACGAATGGAGTGACAGAGGGAAGGTAAGGCAAGATATTAGGAAAAATCTTCTGGGGAGAGAAAATAAGATGCACATGGCCAATGGTGACAGAAATTGAAAACTCTGAATTTGTAACACTATCAAACAGCCACTGAAGAAGAGCTGGCATAGGGCTTTTTTTTTTTTTTTTTAATTGGATGCTGGAGCTAAACTATCCCAACGAAATTAAACTTCTTTCCAGAGTCATTAAGCCCAGATTAACCCTGATCCTGGCCTCCCCATCACCCAAGGAGCCATTGCTATTAAAAATGCAAATTTCATGTTCAAGCCTGCTGCTCTCAGAGTGACTCCAGGCTGTACCAGCACCTATCTGAAATCAATGGCCCACCTTGGTGCTTGCTGTAACTCAGATGCTGCTTTCACTGTCAGCTTTGATTGATGCTGCAAGATCTCCACTGTCAGGACAGTGCTGTTTTACCCTACCCGTTCTTCCTCTTATTTTTTTTGAAAAGCCCAGCTTTGTTCCCCTGTTTCACAGAGGTCTGAATGTTTGGGTACCAAAGTTGAAGTGTTTTGGCCGCAGTGGTTTGGCATAGTTTGGTGATGCTCCAGGCCAAGTGCTACTTCTTTAGTTCATCAGAAAGCTTCAGTTCTGTTGTGGTGAACAAAACATTCAGAGTGACATACGAGAAGAGTCCAGGGTCTGGATATCTACATTGTCCTTCTAGTGGGCTGCAAAACTAAATAGTGTTTATTTTTCAGCTTTTTATGCTTGAAAGTGCAGAGTTGACTCAGCCAAAACTTTTCACTGAGTTTTATCAACTTCTGAAGTTACTTCAGCTGGGGCAACAAGAATTAACACTGGATAATTTTTTTCTGTGGGTTTTTTTTTTTTTTTTTTTTAATTTACCTTAGGTGGAAGCTTATTTCATTTTACTTTTAAAAAGTGTTCAAGCCCTTGGGCTTGAGCATGTGATTCAGTTTACAACATCATTTTTCCGTTTGTGGGGAAAGTGGGCTGCCAGCAACTGAACATTTGGTTTGGCTCCTCTCTGTACACACTCCTGGAATGGGGCTAAACAGAAGTCATTCACTTTGTATAGAGCCAGACAAAAACTTCTCTGTAACTTAAATATAATTTAAGGGCTGTGGACAGGAATAGATGGATAAGGTTTTCAGTAACCCATATTTATACTGTCATGTACAACTTCTAAACCTTCACAGCTATTGAAAAATTGGAAATGGCAATCCAGGAATGTGGTCATTGAGAATGGGAGTTATTTAATACTACATGGTTACTGGAAATTATTGATTGAAAAAGCACCAGCTTTTTAGGAAATGCCATAAAAATAGACGTTTTTAGGTGGATGGCAATGACATCTGTAGATCTCTGCAAATAAGCTCTGTGATGGCTCTGTAAGAGTGTTCCAGTAGGAGAATACAAAGATATTTAGATACTTTAAATTTCGGCTAATGCTGGGTGGTGCATTTGCAGTGCATAATACTATTCTCTCTTTGACTTTTTTTTTTTTTTAATCACTTAAGAGAAGGTGCTCTCTGTATTGTACAGAGGCTGGAACAGCAGCAGGAAAATGTGACTTTGAAATAATGGGATCTATAAGAATAGGCAATTTCATTCAAGTATAGTGATTTAGTGCCCTGTTAGTGCCCTGATGTATAACTCCATTTCCAAAGAATATAAGTTTCTTCACAAGCATAATGACAGGCTTAAAACTTGAGACTAATGCCACAGCTTTCTCTGTCCTCAGCTCTTCCACATAATTGCAGGAGTAAGGGAATTTTGTTCTCTCCTAACGAATTTGTTCCAAGAAGAATAAATCAGATAATGTTATTGCCTTCTTGTTTCCTTCCCTTCCTCTCTAAAAGGTGGGATAGCCCACAGTGCAAAGCTGGGGCTGGGTATTGTTTTTTCTTGCCTGAAGTCTGTGATACAGATGTGATCCCAATTCCAGTGTCACCAGGACAACTTTTTTAAGTGCTCTAGTTCAGTTGTTTGTGGCTATTGGTACTAATTTCAGCTTCTATGTTTGCTCACAGACGATGGCCCTTACTCGAAGGGGAGCAAGGACTCTGGTGGATTGGACACAGCCCTGGTCTCCAGGAGGCAAAGCATCCCAGGTAAAGGAGGGGACCAGCTTCTGCCCCAGAACATTGTGGCATCCATTACACTTTACCTGGATACCCCTAAAATGGGTAAACCCCTCCAAACACTAATTTTGGTGCATCTATCAGCAAGGCTTTTTCCTGGAGGGCGAAAGTGGATGGTAGTAACTGGTCTCAGAGAGTGGTATGTTTCTGGTGCAATCCCTGTCCTGTGTGAAGCCCTTGATAGTGGTTACAGGGAGACAAGAAAGGACTGATTCCTGCACTGGACTAGCACCCACAGAGAAGAAAACAGCAGTAAAGGAGAGAAAGAAGAAGCTCTGCCGTAGCTGAGCTTGTTGGGTGACTGGCAGTATCTGGCAAGCTTTGTATTTCCCACATGGGACTAACTAAGTTTGTTTTGATATTTAGTCAGTCAGAGCAAATTTTCATGTGAGTTTAACCTTCCCATACAGAAATACCTCTGGGGGCTGAAGAGGAAGTGAAGAAGTGATAGTGTGTTGCCTCTGGTGGCACTGAACTTTGTCTGCCAGCAGGTCTGGATGGGCTGCTCTGGACAACTCATCTCCTTCCTTAGGAAAGCCAAGGTCTTGATTTTGACTTCTGACTGTTAATGATCCAGTCACAGGTTTGGTTTGGTGTGTTGTAGAGGATGAGGCCCTTTTGCTATTGCTTCATCATTCAGCATTTGTTCTAGGGGATATTGTACGTCCTCTGGGGCTTCTGCAACATGTTACTGCTGTACCGCAGCCCTGATGGGGAGATGCTCACAAGAGCCAGTATGTTCAACAGCCCCAGCTCGACACATCACAATGGGAAGGGCAAAATTCAGGTGTGCTCCTTCTGCCCTGGGATGCTTTGAGCAGCAAAATCCAAGCAACAGAAGAAATCCAAGACTACTCTTATATGGCACTTAAAGGCCATGTCTTGAAGGACCAGATCCTCCATAACCAACTCACTTTTACATCTGTGTGTGTCTGTGATGGTGGCAGTAGATTTATAAAGGCATTGGTCAAAATCCCTTATTGCTTACTTTGATCCATTGATCTCAGGGACTTCCCTTTTTTTGAAGCAGTGATTTCTCCTTGAACCCGTAACAGTGGGTAATTGCACTCTGGGAGTTCTCATTTTAAACACTTACCAAGGATCAAAATTAAACCCCATTGAAGAGCTAATAGTCTCCCCTTGCAGCACCATCTGTGTTGATCAGTCGTGTCTGTAGTTGAGAGGAAATTTGCAGGATAGTGCCGAGTGGTGTTCCTTGCAGCACGGTGGGGAGCCCCACCAAAGTTTCTGGCAGCCCCTGGGATCCTGGGTTGATGAATTAAAAACTAAGTTACTGCGGTTGGCAAGGGATCAAAACTGAGTTTAAAGAGCAGAAGTATTATAGACCTGACATTTCTACAACAAGCTGTCAGTGCCACGTTAAATGGGTGCCCAGCAGTGCCTAAACGCCTGCCAGACTGGCGCTAGATTGCAAAGAGGTTCCCTACTCACATTAATCAAGTGCACAGATTGTTCTTGGAAGCGCTTTACAAAACAGGTAGTGCATGGCAGGACTCTAACTGAGATGCAATTTCTGGTGTCATGGTGACTACAGAGGAGCAAAGTGCTAGTGATGAGGCACCACAGGGACAAATGATGCTGTGTTCTGGATGGAGGGAGGAAGCCCTGCACCAGCATGGATCTTCTTTGTCAATATGCTGTTTAAGGGGTCCTGCCTTGCTCTGGAAATCACAGTGTGTGAGAGCTTTCAAATGTTCCCTCACCAAACAGCATCCCATCCAAGCCTGGTGAGGTTTGCTGTGCAAACAAGCTCCTGGGCCACTTGCAGCATGGGTTTTAGTCCACATCTGTGGGACAGCTGTTTGTCATGTGCTGCCAATGCCCATCATCACCTTCTCCTGCACAGCCTTGGAGGAAGGCGCCCTGTGTGAGGGTGACTGGTTTCCTCCTGTAAAATTGTGGGAGACAGTAGAGATGGATGGATCATGTTGTAGACAAATTGTGTAAAAGCTTCTTAGAGGAGGTTCTAAGGTGTGGAAGGTGGCAAGGTGTGGAAGTCATCCTATTTGCCCTGGGGCAAGTCCCCCTTTAAGCAAAGAGTGTGAGGTCTGTCATGTGGAATAATGCAGAGCTGCCTTTTGACAAGTCTGCAGAGCTCTTGGTCTTTCCTTGAGCCAGAGCTGGCTCTCCTGCTTAGTGCTTTTGTCTGTGCCAAATCCTGAAGGTGGAATAGTTTAGCTACCCTCTTTTTGTAAAACCTAGACATGACCTGTTACCGGATCAAAACTGATACCAGATTGGGCTTATATTTAGGTGCTGAACAGAAAGGAATGTTTACTTGGACTAGAGCAAGGTAAAATGTACACTGCCTGCAGCACACAGAGAGCAGTACTGGTGCAGCAGGTGTGGGGTGTGCATCCCCTAAACTTGGACATATGTATTATGGCAGGCAGTGCACGTGGAACCAGTCATGTTGTAAAAGTGGCTCGTCTTCAATTCCAGCTGTAGATGAGGTGGGTAATAGGGAGTTGGACTCGGACCAGGTACAGATGGGTGGGCAAACTGCTGTGAATGAATGGTCATGTTTCCTCCTCCTTTTCCTAATGATGACAGGATCCTACCCCTCTTCACATTATGTTCTTTATCTCCCAACTGTATTGATGTCTCCAGATACTTTTTTAATCACAGTATTTTAAGATCCACACTGTTCTGTCCATCCAGGCAGCTACTGCAGGTCCACAGCATCTTCCTAGCGTGTAACTGTGACTGCCTGACATGTAGCCGTGTTAGCACCCTCCCCACTCTGTATCAAGCATAATTCCCTGAGGTGATCTCCCTAGACCATTGCTGAGATCCCATCATCCTGGTTCTGAATTCTTCCACTGCCTTCAGCACCTTGAAACACAAGGTTTTTATTCTCTCGCAAGCCCTCGTTCCTCTGCCTTATCTTCCTTGGTCCTGCCTGCCAACCCTGCATGCAAACACTGCTGTGGATCTACCAGGACACACTTCAGTTTCATAACTTAATTTTAAATAGATTGATGCTTTCTCTTCATGCTAGTTGTACAAATCATCCCAGGTCTGCTTTCCCACCACCTCTAGGAAAAGGGTGTCCTTGGGATTGGGAGGAATGTGCCTTCCACTGAGATGTTTGTCTTTATTCCTGATCTTTCAGAAGAGTTCAGAGGGGTCACCATCGTGGAGCTGATTAAGAAGGAAGGAAGCACCCTTGGGTTAACCATTTCAGGTGGTACAGACAAAGATGGAAAGCCAAGAGTCTCCAATCTGAGGCCAGGAGGACTGGCTGCAAGGTGAGAAATGGAAATGGGGTGCAGAGAGCACAGCAGAACTGGAGAGGAATAGTTGCATGTTCCAGCTACTGAATGAATAGAGTTATAATTAAAGTCGTTGGCACCTGACTCCCTTTTTTCAAGTGCCTCAGAATGCAAAGTTGTCGCTTCACTAAGTAGAATGTCTTCTATTTTCAGTTATTTCCTATGCTCTGTGCAATTATGCTCTGAAATTTTGTGTGGGGATATTAGGGATTCTGTGAAATTAGGCAGCCTTGTCAGGAGAGCTGCATGGTACAATACATCTTGATCAAGCTAAGTGGCTTAATATTGTATCTGCTCTGAATACTGAGTCTGTAAGTAACATTATTGGCTCAGAAAAGGAATGGGCAAAGAAAGGCTCCAAGAAGCAGAGAAAGGGAAGGAGTATTTGAACAGTTTTGCAGAAAACAGGCAAAAGGAAAGAAGTTTTCTTTTTCCCTGCTGGATTTTTTTCTTCAGACAGCTCTTGGTGTGCTTTTCTTTGACTGATTGCTCTACATGAATGGGAACTGAGCAACAAAAGAGAGGTTGTGAACGTGTACGCTGCGATTGTTGCTATATGTACAGATCTGAACACTTGTCACCAGGAAAGATAGATGGCTTCAATTTTAGCGCTTCCCTGTGATAGCAGACACATGCAATCAGATAGCAGACAGCTGAGATCAGCCCAGCATTGGTGGCTTGTTCAAGAACTCCTCCAGTTACCAGCCAGCCGTGCCCAGGTTGGATGTAGCAGAGACTTTATGCTACCGCTGCTTTTTTTTCCTTTTTATTTCTTTGCAGAAGCGACCAGCTGAACGTCGGGGATTACATCAAGTCAGTGAATGGCATTAACCTGACCAAGCTGCGGCATGATGAGATCATAAGCCTGCTGAAAAACGTGGGCGAAAGGGTAGTGCTGGAAGTAGAGTATGAGCTTCCGCCAGCCGGTGGGTGCCTCCCTGATAATACTGATCTCTCTCCCTGGTTGCTTTTTGTCCCGGGGTGCAGCTGGACTTGCTCGTGCATTGGCTGCCATGGCCAAGGCAGTGTCCAGGGGCATTCTGACGTCGCCTTCATCTGCTCGCAGCGCGGCGGCGGATGCTGCAGAGCTGTGTGCAGTCGGAGCAGAGCGCTTTTTCCAGCACAGTGGGTGCCTGTTCATGCACACCGGCAGGGGATGGCTGATTAGGTCTGTCTTGCCTCGGAGTGACTTGGTAGCACAGGCCAATCTGCCTCCTGATGCTGCTTCAGCTTGTTTTTCTTTTTCCCTTTTGGAGCGTGGCTACGGGAGGTTTTATTCAGTCTTAAACATGTATTGCCAGATGCTCTTTTCAGAACTGTGGCAAGTGCTGTTAGTCCTCAGGATGCTTTGAAGTATTATGTGTTTTCAGAAGGGAAGCTGAAGCAATCTGCTCTCCATCTAAGGGACCCTGGCAGGAGCTGGCAAGCCCAACTCAGTGGGCTTGTGTCCCGATGTGGGAGACTGTGTGCTCTTGCCCTCATTTGTTTTGATGATTGAGGTTTCTGATTAAAACAAATTCCTCGATACAGTTTCTCATCACAGTCTTTCCACTGTGAAAACAATCTCCGCAGCTATTAGTCATTCAGTTACCCAGATCAATCAGAGGATGATTGGGCAGAAGAAATAGAACAACTAAAAATAAGATGACAGGAAAAACAAAACTAATGCAATCTAAACATTTTGCCCCAGATAGGAACCTATCTTACACTTCATAGCTTTGCTCTAGCTGCTGCCTTTACATGAAAAGTATTCAAGATATAAATGAATACGTAAAGCCCAAAAAAGAGCAAAATCTAATCTGGATTAGATGAATCTCTATCCGTCATTCCCCTCTGATCTGCTGTAAATGTTAGTGAGCTTTTGCATACAACCCTGATAAAGCCAACTGTGGCTTGAGTTTTCCATGTTCTCGTGCTCCCTAGGGATGACCACTCTTAACCTTTTCCTGTGCCTGTGAGCCTGGCTGTCAGGGATCTGATAAGCTGTACTTCCCAGCTGAGGAGCGGTGCCAATGCCGCATGGCTCAATCAATAGCAGCGACGCGAAATGTCCTCGGCTCTGAATGAGCAGGAAGAGCACACTGAGATACCGACTTCTCTCCAGTGACGTTATTGGGGCTGTTTATGAATGATCCAAACAAAGAAGCACTGCAAAATACAGGGAATTGTCAATTATTGCCTGGTTCCAATTCATTGTGGGCTTTTATCTGCTGTGAGGGTTTGTTATTGCTGTGTGTACTCGCCTCTCTCTCCCTCTCTTTCCCTGGGCAAAGAGCAGAAATGCAGTGCAATTCAATAGCTCATGCTTGTGGGTTTGAATTTTTCTCCCCACTTTGTAATTTCCTTCTTTGGAAGAGATCTTGCAAGTCCAAGTCCAGTTTTCAGGCCACTGTGTCGTATCATTCTCTTTCATAAATAAACCAAGTCCCGCATTAACACCAGCTTAGGATTTCCCTGCTCCTGCTGATCTTATGAAAGGCTGTTGCAGCACTTCATGTTTGGATGCTTAGGACAGAAATTGGATGGTTTCTGAACTCATTTGTGGATGCTTTATTCCCTTTTTCTTGGTATTTGAGTATCACCCCTTATCTGTAAACCTTCCTGTGCCCTGAGCTTTTCCCTTCTGGAGTATTTCTGGGCTGTGTCCCTGTTAACTGTCTGCACCACAGCAGGAGCAAAGTGGGGACAGTGTTTGGAGGTTTATTTGGCCTTGCTGTAGCCTGATCCCCAGGGCTGGCTGCCTGTAGGGTGGTACCATGCCTCCACTGCATGTCTTTTGGGTTAGTTAAGGGCTAGTTTAACCCTAATTTCGGTGCAGGTTGCAAGCCCTCAGGATCCTTGGCAGTGAGGACAGAAGGGAGATTCACCTCAAAAACCCCCTCCTGAGCTAAGGGAAATGCCAGTGTGGATGTGCCTAGGGCAGCATTCAGCTCCAATTTGCCAGGTTGAAGTCAAGTTCTTAGTCTTTTTTTTTCCGATTATCCTTGTGGCCATTCATGGTACTGGGTTTGAAGATTAGGAATTTTCAGAGTGGACCAGGCTGAAATGCCATATGTAGTTCTGGATGGAGAAGACTGGGAAATTGTCTCGTATTCCCTGCAGTAGTGCAATAAATCATCAAGTAGCAGAGGATGTCAAGAGTTAGAAACAGTTTCTTTCTTTTTCTCTTTACTTTTGTACATTTTGTGTTTTGTACAAATAGTACTGTCTATTTAACATAAAATTACTGAATTGCCCCTGGGATCAGTTTAAAGGATTCACATAATCTTTTTTAAAATCCAAAATATGAGAGGTAAGGGAAAAAAAACCCAACCTTTTGCACTGAGGATTTGGGATTTTCATTTTCTTTAAGGTCAGCCAGTGACTTGATTCCTTATGCTGCTGCTGGGTTTTTTTTCTATCTGTGGCAGAAGCTTTTGAGAAAAGCTGAACACATTAAAGTCAGTTGATAAACTAGATGGTTTTACTTGAATGTCAGAGTATTAACCAAGACAAATTTGAGGGGAGATACACTACACTGAACTGGTGAAATCACCCTAAAATATGATGGTTGGTTCTGATGAAGGTTCATGTGTCTGGATTGGGCTCTTTTTGCCTCCAAATAGGCAAGATTCACTATGGGCTTTGAGCTGGACTTTCATTTCAGTGATGTTTGGATGAGTTTTGATATATTTTGCAGGATGGTCGGCAAAGGTTTTTTCTGAGGGTAACTAGGTCTTTCTCTCTTCCTTTAGTGCCAGAAAGCAGTGCTGGCATTATTCCCAAGACCATAGAAGTTTCCCTCTACAAGGAAGGCAACAGCTTTGGCTTCGTGCTGAGAGGTTAGTAGCTTGTCCAAAGAAAAGCAGAGGGGACAAGCACTTGGCAAAGGTGATTTGGGAAGTGGGAAAATAAGCAGGTGAATGTCATAAACTTCAGCTGAGCAATAAAAGCGTATCCTGGAGAGTATCCCTTGCAGCCTTCAAGGACTGCCAGCTGCCTGATCCAGGGCAGTCGTTTTGCTTTCAGGCTGTGTCAGCTGTTGTGTGATAAATGTCCCTTCTTTCTCAGCACTCTCATTCAGACTTTCAAACCTCCCGTGACTTACGGCTTTCCTGGTTTGATTCCAGGGGGAGCCCATGAAGACTGGCACAAGTCCAGACCGCTGGTGCTCACCTACGTGAGGCCGGGTGGCCCAGCAGACAGGTACTGCTCGTGCCACGCCTCCGGCAAGTGCTTTCACAAGACAGACCTGCAGCTCTCGCCCTGCTCTCGGCTGTGTGTCATTCTTGTCCTCCTTGCTGGTGCCTCCCCAAGGCTTCTCCTGCTGGTGGTGTGGAATGACAGGGGTGGTGTGGGGCCTGTGGAATGTGGGGAGGAAGGACCCAGTGCTCACAGGCTGACTCATGTATAGATGTTATAGTTATAAACAGAAGCTTCTCTTCCAGAGGCAGCCACTTCATTAGCCCCGTGCAGATGAATCGCTGATGCTATTTTGGAAAGCAGCAGCCAGTATATCTACTCTTATGCTCATAATTTAGTATGATGGGCCTTGTACTATAAATAATCCAGACTATTGTCCCAATGAGTATTCAGTTCCTACAGGATGAGAGTAATTGACTTTTTCATATGTGTGTGTATATATATACACATACATGTGTGTACACACACACACAAATATATACTTATGTATTTATTTATTGATAATACATATATATAGCTAATTTATCTATGGAAATATAGATATATAAACATATATAGATTATATTTCTAAATATAAATAAATACATATAAACTACAAGAATTTTGCCTGTGGCTTCTTACAGGGAAGGGTCCTTGAAAATTGGGGACAGGCTGCTGAGCGTTGATGGGATCCCTCTGCACAGCATGACCCACGCTGACGCCCTCAACATCCTGCGGCAGTGCAGCCAGGAGGCACTGTTCCAGATCGAGTATGATGTGACCATCATGGGTAAGGACAAGATGTTTGTGATGACATCTTTTTTTCTGACTGCCTGGAAAGTATGTGAGACTGGAGACAGTAATTGAGGCACTCAGTTCCAGTGGAAAAATCGCTGAGCAATGTGCTGCCAGCATGGGTGTAGGGGGTAGAGTTCAAAGCTGTATTAGTTAAATGCATTTGAAATGCTCTTATCCAGTGATGTGTCTCGACAGGAATGATGAGTGGTTTTAGAGGAGTGGGGGAAAAGGGGATTTTGTAATGCAGGCAAAGAGGGCATAGGAGAAGTCAGAATTAAAGGAGGCTGGAGCACTCTGCCAGCACTGCAAATAGGGCTATTAAATGTGTGCAGGGGAGTGAGCTGCATGCAGGCAGAGACTTGCTCTGGCTTTGGTTCTGAATTTTGACCCTGCTTAATTCCAGAGCTATTTTTCTTAGAAATGTTACTTCAGATCTGCTTCTGAAATAAATGAGGGGTGATCAACAGATTGACCCCAAATAAGACAGAATTTACTGGAGGGCAGAGAATGGGCATTTCTAAAAAGCATTTTACACAGTAGATATTAAGTTTGAGGGTTTGGTGGGTTGGTGGTTGAGGTTTTTTTCCATTTGATTTTCAGTTTCAAGCCCTGGGAAAGGGTTTATTATTAGCTACTGTAAAGGCATTTTGAACTGGCTTTGTGACACAGAGCTGTTACTGCAGGGAGTGTCATTAATGAGTTTAAGGTTACCACAGAGTTCGAAGCTGTGTTGGTTCTGGAAGCTCATTGAGCTGTGTGTTAGATTTTGATGTTGCATGTGTCTCCAGAGGGGTTTCTGCCTCCACTGGAGCCACAAGCTGGACTAGGTTGCAGTCTTTTCCACAAATCTTGTAAACCAGTCCAGCACATCTGAGACTGGGATCCAGTGAGGAATAGGAGTCCATGACATCAGGTTGTTTTCTGATTTGTCAGTGGGGAGGAAAATAAAAAGGATCTGAATCTGAGAGAGTTGGGTACCGTGTCACCCCCAAGGAGAGAGAGCTGAGAACACCAGAATTCGCTCCATGCAATGTGCAAGAGGGTTACACCAGGATAAGGGAGCTCCTCGTGACAGCCCTGAGGGCTTTCTGCTTCCTGTTGGGTCTCCTTCCCTCAAACTTTCCCCTTCTTTTTGGCAGAAGCTCCACAAGCATGGACATACTGGCTCTCCCCTGGGGGAGGTGGCTGCCAGGAGCTGGGCAGCTGTGTGCCACGCAGACAGCTTCTCCCTGAGAGACCTGGAAGGAAACGCTGATGCCTCGGCAGTTGCTTTGCACTCTGCCTGGATTCTGCCATGTTACAGGAGCAGCTTATCTTTAGAAACTGGCTGGTGTTCATGATAAAGAGGAAACATTTAAATGATGGAAAACCCTATTTTCTACCCTTCTGTGATTGTTTTGGGGTAACTCTGCTGTGGTCAGTAAAACATGTCCATTCCTCTCCTCACAAGCTGCTCCAGGGAGGGGGCAGGTGAAAGTAAGGTGGGATTTTGCACAGAGCTTTCAAGTCTGAACAATAGCAAACAATTAAGTGTGTGGGAAATGGGCCTTTTGGGGAGGTTATTGTTTGTGTGGTTCCCCGATGTCTATGTTGCAGAAAGCTAAATGTTTTAAAACCTGACTTGGAGCAAAAATAGCGATGAAGGTGTCTTGGTGTTTCTTCTTGAGTAACTCTCCCACCTGAAACTGTTAGGGTTGTGTGAACATGGAGGGATGGCAGGGTTTTATGCAGTGATTCTCCATCTTCTGTTGCTATATTGTGAACCAGAACTAGATACTTCCCAATATGTAAAAACAGACTCTTTCTTGGATAATTTCTGCCTGGAGAGTTCTCTCTCCAACACTGTAAAGGGATGCACCTATCCTACTTTCTTTTAAGGCAAGATGATGCAGAACATGTAGCTTAAAACAGTCTCTGCAGGGAGTTTTGCCAGACAGTAGCTAATAACTACAGTGGGAGATGAGTACATCGTCCCCAGTTCACAACTATTACAGCCATTCTCTTTACCAGCCCAGGAAGATGATGAGGGAAGAGAAGAGCACTCTTCTGGAAGTGGTGTGGGCATGTTTTTAGCCTGAATGAATCACTCTTAATTCCCATTTTGAAAACTTGGTGAAGGTGCTGGGGACACCACCACAAAGTGGTGCTTGGCCTGTTCATCCCCAGGAAAAACAGAGGTTTTTACATTGCACTCGCTCTCTGTTGCCTCTGTACATGCTGCGGTGGTGTGGGCTGACCCTCGAGGAGGGAAAGTTGTTTTTCTGCATCTGTCCTTGGTGAGAGACCAAGGTTGCTGCAGGGGAGCATTGGATCACAGTGTTCCCCAGCTGGCTGTGTGGTTTTCCAGCCAAAATTGTACGCTGAGGGTGAGCTGCATGGGGCCAGCCCTGCTCTTGGTGTGAGGGACACGGCAGCTGCTTGCCATCACCACTGAGCCTCCCCCAGCTTGTGGGACTCCACCAGAGAGGCCAGAGTAGGATGGGGCCACGGCGAGCTTTTAATCAAATTGGCTGAGATTTCTCAAGACCACTAAAGGAATTAAATTAATCTGCCATTTCCATTTAAAAGGAGTGCCAACTGGGCATGCACTTCCCTTGGGCATTGGGAAAATCTCTGCCCTTTGCTGATGCCAGATAAACCTTGCAATGAACAGATGCTTTCCCATGGTGGCACCCTATCTTATGGGCCTTTTAAAAAAGGGAGGGTAAAAAGAAAACGAAATACCCCGAATAAACTGATCAGCCAGAAAATGGTATTTGAATAGTTACTCTATAAATAAGTGGAGTGTGCCACGAACTGAGGCACTGGGCTGCAAGTTCTTAGTGTTGACTCATGGCGGGGGAAAGGTCTCAGGGATGATGGATGAGCAAAGCAATTCGTTGTGTCCTTCTCCTCCTCTCTCTTCCCCTGGCTGCCCCTCCACCCACTCAGTTTTAAGGTGAGGAGTTCTAGGCCTATGGGGCTCTCCTGCTGATGGGGTGGAGAGCTGGTAGTGTCCCACAAATGGGTCACCACTCAGTGTCTGCTGAGGGTAGGGCCTGAAGAGGAACCCAGGAAGTCAAATGCCTTCATGTACCTGTGAAGCTGGAGGAAACAAGAGCTGTTTCAGGAAGGGGGCAGGTCTCTGGTTTGGTTCTTCTAGAAGTTTTTGGTTTATTCTGTTTGCATTTGCAATGGAGGTCCCTTTTTCTTTCCCTTTCTCTTTCCCCTTTCCCTTTTCTCTGCACTTCCAAAGGGCATTACGGCAGGGAAAAGTCATCCCTACCATCACACCTCACTTATTCCCCAGGCAATTGCACTTTCCAGGCTGGTTGCAAGAGCCATCCCTCCTTAGGGAGGTCAGCAAAGCCAAGTAGGTCTCAAAGAAACCTAGTGCAAGAAGTAAACCTGCTCCCAGTATTTCCTCCAAAATAAGCTGCTGAGAGAAAGATCTTCTAGAAAACACCTGCCAACCCCCAGCTTTGAGTGGTGAGGTGATCAGCTCTACTGTGTCTTTGGCACTGGTGTGTCTGAGAGCCTGGAGAAGAATCTGTTTCCCTTGTATCTACCACAATATTAGTGAGTACCCCTCAAACTTATGGGTGTGAGCAGGTGTTTCATGGCCCTTTGTGTCCCCCTGGGAGGTTGCAGCTGTATGTGATGATGCAGAAACACCTCATGGTGCCAATGCAGCAATGCCCATTGACTCCCTACAGTAAAGTTGTTGCCTGGCCTGCTCTGTCCCCTCCGTGTTTCTTTTTAAATTAGCTTGAGTGTAATAGCCCCATGTTAATCACACCTCACAAATATTGCTAGATTGCAGACTCCTGACCTTTGATTTAAGCCAAATCTTTCCCTGGAATAATTAATAGAGTTTTTCCTCAACAGATGCCTCTATAAAATGGATTTGTAGCAATTCTCATCTGTGCCACTGGAGATGAGAATTAAAAGGGACGGCGAGGTGGACCATGCTGTGTGTGGTGGGAGGAGTGACCGTGGGCTGGAGGCAGGACTGTGGTTTCTTACAGTCTTATTGATAACTGCAGTCCTGAGGCCTTGAGACACTTTCTTCTCACCATCATGCTGAGACCTCCCTGGGAAACACTTAGTAAAGCTGAGAAGCTTGGACATTGAGTAAAAGGGAGAGGAGTTGGTATTTTCCTTGCAAAGAAAGGTGTAACACTCCAGCAAGCTCTTATCATGATTTTCCCTATCTTCTTCCCTTCAGCTGGAGGGATATAAATCTGTGTCCCTCTTCAGAGGATATGTGCTAGACATACACAGGCAGCAAAACTAACATATAGCTGGTGTTTGCTGTTGGAAGAGATCCTCAGTCTCTTGGTGCCTCCTTTGCCAACGAAGGCTTAAGTGCACCTTCTGCAGGCTTTAGCTGGGTGCTTTGTGCATCTTTTGATTAAACTGGGACTGTGCTTTTTACCAGGGTCTGCGTATCTCCCCAGTGGTCCTTTACATCGGAGAATAAACACTGTTTTATTTGAAGCCTGCATAACCTTTAATGTGACTCATTCCTCCTCCTTCCTCCCCTGTGAAAAAGGGCACGGTGAGTAGACTAGAGCCTGAGCATCTCTTGGATGATCCCCAAGAGGAATTTCCAAGGTAAATTTCTGTCTCCAGAGACTCAGCACCTTCAACAAATCTCAGGAAAGACCTTGCTGCGGCTTAGCTTCCCGGATCTGCATTAGTGCTCCCATTTATCAGAGAACAAGAATGAGCCATGCATCAAGCTTTGGAGCCAAGTAACATCAGCATTTTTAGTGGAGCATAGCTTTGGAAGGGAAAAGCCTTACTATGAATAATTAAGGGCTGAGGAGGCATCAGGTGTTCAGAGGGCTCTGCTGGCCTTTCCTTCAAAGTGGATGGTTGGGCCTTCACAAGTGCTTTTGTGTGGGGGTCAACCGCACATGGGGTGTTGGTTGTCGGATGTCTGACGGTGATAGTGAATTTGTTAATCCTACCTCTTTATGATGGCTTTAGGTAATCTGGAAGCAAATGTGTATAATAGAGGTGCAGGGAATTTCTGTCTAATCGGCCAGAAACACAGGTTTTCTTTTTCCTCCCCCTTCCTCAGGAGAGATGGATAGGTGTGGTGCAGGCTTAGATGAACAGGTGCAATTTGGTAGGAGTTTCATAGTCTCACAGCATCTATTAAGCTTACTGCAGAAATGCATCTTTTAAACGTGAGTTACCCCTGTATTGTCTAATGGGAGAGAGGAGGCTGTTGTAAGCACATGGGTACAAAGTGTTGCGCCTGCTCCCACTGACACTGGAGGAGCTCAAACAAGCAGTTGAGCTGGGATTTTGAAGCTGGTGCAGAAGCACAGAAGAGTTGACTGGTTTGTGTGCTGGTCATCAGCCATGAGACTTCTGAGTACTTCAGAAAGTGGGACCCTGTATCTTTGTGTCTTTTCTTTTTTGCTTGTTTGGGAAAAAGCCTATAACAGTCATGTCCTTCTGATCTTCCTTTTTTGTGCTTTTAATTCTATTGATGTGACTGCTGCAGAGCCTTTGAGCAATCTCTTCCTCGATCTTGCTATTTAACCCAAAGAAAAGATGGAGGGGGGTTGTTTCCATGAGTGAATTGTTGTAATATCTCTTTGCGTCATTATAATGTAGATTTTGTGCAGAAGCAATTTTGCTTCTTGAATGTACTTCTTTGTTAAGTTACCACGTGACACAGACTGTAGGATGCCCAAACTACAGGTTTGCTGATGCACATTTCAAGTCAGCACTGTTGGACCACCCCTGCATTTACAAGTGGAAAAGGCTGTGTGAGAAGTGTCTTCAGGTGCTCTCTTGTTTTGCAGATACTGTAGCAAATGCTTCTGGTCCTTTACTAGTTGAGATAGCAAAGACTCCAGGGTCTACGCTGGGAATCACACTGACAACAGCCATGCACCGGAACAAGCAGGTGATTGTCATCGACAAGATCAAGCCGGCCAGCGTGGTGGACAGGTACAGATCTGAACACGCTGCTTCTACCTCTGCTATTCCTATCTCCACTGCTTTGTCGTCCTCTTAGTTATACAACATTCTTCACTGTCTTGCCTTGAAAAGTTCATGTCCACATGTTCCTAGCACTAAATATAATAATATATATATATATATAATATAATGCTAAAAATATCTGACCCAAGAGCAGTGGACACTCCTCACCAGGAATGAATGTAACTCAAAGCATGTGAAAGCTGAGCTCTGCTTTAGAATGTGACTGCCCTGGAGCTGTGAAATCACTAAAGCCTATTATGGAAACTTCTGGCTGGAGCCTTTTCCTGATGAACAAGTCAGCTAGTCACCCTTACCTGGGAATGCAGACAGGCAGACTGCTGTGCAGCACTGCTTGTGGTCAGTCATGTTGCTGAGCTGAACTGCTGGCTCTTATGACTTAAAGGTGAAGAGCCTTGGGGGGAAGCCTTATGAGGAGTGGCTGAGGTCACTTGATCTGTTCAGCCTGGAGAAGAGGAAACTGAGGGGAGACCTCATTGCAGCCTACAAGTTCCTTGTGGGGGGAAGAGGCGGGGCAGACGCTGATCCCTTGTCTGTGGTGAACAGTGACAGGACCTGAGGGAATGGCCTGAAGTTGTGTCAGAGGAGGTTTAGGTTGGGTATTAGAAAAAGGTTCTTCACCCAGAGGGCAGTTGGGCACTGGAACAGGCTCTTCAGGGCAGTGGTCACAGCACCAAGGATGGCAGAGCTCAAGAAACGTTTGTGTGATACACTCAGGCACATAGTCTGACTCTTGGGGATGGTTATGTGCAGGTCTCAGGGTTGGACTTGATGATCTTTGTGGGTCCCTTAGAGCTCAGCATATTCTGTGATTCTGTGATTAACTATGCTTCTGGGTGAGCCCTCAGCCATCCAAACTAGCTATGAGGGGGCACTATTACAAACCTGAGAGATTTTTCCCAAGCCACCAGCAGCACTGACTGAAACATGAACCATCTTAGTTGGTATTTTGGGCAATGCTTTAAACCTAAGGTTCAAACTGGAAGTTAAAAATCATATATGAAGAAAATCTCACAAGAATTCACACAATATTTTGTAGCTGGATTTTGTATGTGTGCTCCCAGCTGCAAGGACATGGATTTTGGCCACGTGTCTGATTACCTGTCTTGCTGTTTCCTTTGCAGATGTGGCGCGTTGCACGTTGGTGACCACATTCTCTCCATTGATGGCACAAGCACAGAGCACTGCTCCTTGTTAGAGGCAACTCAGCTTTTAGCTGCCACTTCAGAAAACGTCAAGCTGGAAATATTACCTGTTCACCAAAGCAGGCTGCCTTTGAAGCCTCCAGAAACAGGTCTGTCCTCTGTGCAAACACTCTTGGTCACCCTCAAAACTCCCTTCAGGTCCCTCCTTGGGTTCTTGCTGCTTTTGAGTGCTGGCAGCAAATTCCAAAGAGAGACATCTGTGGAGGGGAAAAAAATTGATGTTTTGATGAAATGCATGTGATTAGATGACGTTCTTCAAGGGTATGAATAGGGAAAAGAGGTAACATCTGTGCTTGAATAGGGAAATTGGAGATGGGAATCCCAGGGTTTTGCAGTGCTCAGTGCTGTGCAAGCCACTTCCTTAGTACCTCGGATAAGAGACTTTAATGGAGAGGGAGGAAAACAACCTTGGTGCTGGCAAATGTATTTCCAAGCTCAGTTTTTATTTGCTGATGCCTGGTAAGGCTTTGAAAAAGATGTGCCAATAGCTAGGCTGGGTCAGTGGACTTCCAAAGCTGTAATGTAAGTGTTCATCTTCCAGACCAGCCTGATGGAGTGGCAGCTGTGTCTGAGTAGCCAGGTAGAGTGAATCCATCTGTAGCTGCTGGTTTCCACCACCTCTACCAAAGAAATACTGAGAAAGTAAATTCTGGCTCTAGTGAGATCAAAATGCCTGTAAACATGATTAGGAATTCACCCATGTGAGCATTCTTGTTTCCTACCTTTAGTTTCTCCTTCCACATGAAAAGCTGTCTTGGGCTCTCAAATAAATTTCATTGTGACCATAGCCTCAGTACTAGTGTGCTAGTACTGCAACTCTTGCCTGCACTTTAATTACAGTCCATACTGGTGGTCTTGAAATTCAGGTGTTTTGGGTGTGACTGTTCAGTACCAGTCCTTTTTTCAACCATTTTCAATCATCTGTCTCTCAGGGACATGCATTTTAATAATAATGGTGCGCAGTAGCCCTGGGCACAGCTGCTCTTTCCATTCTCTTCTAGGGCAGTTTGGGGAAAGGAGGAAAATATCTGTGTTGTCTTCTTTAAACTGATACAGTAAAACATAAAACCCAATAACATCTCCACGTCTAGGAATAAATCTTGTACACGTCCACTTCAATTTGTGCAGAATTAAAGCAGTTTAACAAAGGGAATGGATGACTTGACCTTTGTGCCCAAGAAAAAATGGAAAGCTATAATCCTTTTTCAACTGCTGTTAAAATGAACTATTCTCCTCCTTCCATTAGTGCCCTGGTCCTAATCTTCTTGCAGAATATATGCATTCAGCAGCAGCCCGGGAGAAGGAGGCTCTGTGGAAGGACAGCTCAGTGTTATCAGAGCCTTTTTACCCAAACCACCATAAATCAGATCAGTTTGCTTTGGCAGAAATACAGAACACAAACTTGGGAGAATAATTGCAACACACAAATATGTAAAATAAGACATATAACAGTTGTTCCCACTTTTTTGATTAAACTCTTTAACACATGAGGGATTCTGTTCTTCCATGTGGCTGTTAGGAGGCAGAGGTGTGTGACTGGAGACTGGTGCTTGGGCTTGAACCTTCTCCAGTGCTGATGGGGGTTGGTGGGCACAGGAAGGAGAGCACTTTGGGCAGGAGAAGCAGCTCAGGAAGCCCCTGATCCTGTGATGTAACCATGCAGCTCATGGTGAGTAGCTGAGGAACAGCACCAAAGTTGACAAACTGTGTCTGGACCTGGGAGAGATCCTGCCTTCTGCTCCAGCACTGAGTGCCAGCTCCACAGGCTGCTTTTTCGGAGTTTAGGGAAACAAATAGGGACAGGAAGGAAAAATAGGCCACGCAAGAGCAAACTGTTGTGGTTGGCAAGCAAGTGAAACCCAGGGAAAGCAGCTGAGAGAGGAGATCATGCAGATATATTCCTGTTCAGCACTCACATTACTGAGTCCTTCAAGCCGGTGCCTGCATGGGGTTTGTCATATTTTTTTAGGAGTGCCTTCTTGTGCAATCAATATCTGTTTCTTGAGGAGGTGGAAAAGGATCTGAAACTGCAGTGGCCATGCAAAAATATGGCCTAATGGCTGAAGCATGGGATTTGTCAAACTGAGTTTGCTTTCTCTGTGGTTTTGGGGGCATTTGGAGAGTTTGTGGGAGGATTATGCCCTGCTCACAAGATCAATGGGAGCAGATGGTGCCCAGGAGCAGTGCTGGGATGGATGGGTATCCTCAGGCAGGGATGATGTGTGAAAGATTGGGGAAGGCTGTTGTAGGTTTTTATCACAGAATTGTCCAAAATCTCTTCTCTTCTCCAATGCACGGGCAGCTGAGCTTCAAAGGCACGCTTTTTTTCTTCTGTCAGATGTGAGCTAAGAATTTATAGACAAATGGAAGAGTTTTAGTTACTCTAAGTGGATTAAATTATTTTGTATATATATGCCCATAAGCTCTGACCCTCATGTTCCAAGTGTTTAATTTTATTAAGAACTTCGCTTTTTGTCTAGATATAGCTACATTTATTAATTTGATTTTTGTTTTTGAAAGCTTCCTGGCTCTGAATTTACTTTTGAATTCACAAAATAGAAACCCCAGAGCTGGAAGTGTATTTTTTAAAAGCTTGATAGACTAAGTGCTAAACTCAGTAAATGTTTAGCAAAGTCTAAATTATAATCACTTTAATTGGCAGGAAAACCTGACCTAAATGATTTAATGCCTGCGATGCACACACAGAAAATGGATTTCCAGTGTTCAAGGCACTAAGAGATGACCTTTAGAGGAGATCTCTGTGTGGACTCATTAAATAAACTAAGTTCCTGTCCCAGGTTTGCAGCCTCAGAAGGTTCTGATAGTGCCAAGGCTGCTCAGACAACCCAGAGCCTGGAGGAGATCTCATCCTGGGAAAGTGCTTGCCAGTCAGTGCAAGTGGTTGTGAGGTTAAGAATTCTGGGATGACGCGTAGCTGCAGTGATACTCCACTGTGAGATGCTCTTCGTGCTTAACTGAATAAAACAGATGCTTGAAATCTTACTCGTTAGCCAGAAATTCCTCTCAGAAGAAAATAGATCCAGACAACGTGGTACAGAGATTTGAGAGAGAACACCTGGTGCTGTTGGGCAAGGAAAACCGAACTGACCCTGTGTTTCCCAGGGGCATCAGTGAGAACAGACAAGGGACCTGTGCCTGGGAAGTGTTGGAGTCACTTCAGAAGAGACTTGTGGCATCATGACTTGGTGTTGCAAAGTCACAGTTTCTGGGCAAGGGATTTCCAGATGCTGGATGTCACACTGCAACAGATTTCTGCCAGCATGTGCTGGGGTTAGGATTGAAGTTAAAGCAACAAAGTTGTGTGTCCTTGAACAGGGTCTGCCGTGTTGGTGCCATGCTTTCGTTTACTGTTTGCCACAGCACTGGCATCTTTTCCTGTTCTGCTGGCCCTCCTTATTGCCTTTAAGCAGTGGTTTATAAAACCCCTTTTGTTCTGGTGAGCTGGAGGTAGCCCTCTGCTACTCCTCTCTTTCATCTCTTTGTGCATTCCTGGCCAAGAGCAGCTGCGAAACAACCAAATGCTGAAGCCAAGTGCTCAAAGCAGCCCTTGGCACATGTAGAAGGCACTGAGCCTTGTCACAGGGAGGGCAGCTCCGGCAGCAAGGTGGGAAGCAGCACAAGGAGCTTCCCTGGTGCTGCTGGATAATGCTGATGGCCTCTGTGGGAAACTTGTGTCTGGATGGAGCTTCTGCACGTCACACAACAGACTGCAAATGGTAATGACGTGTGTGCACTGCCAGCGTGGCTCAGTCAGGCCGTTGGCACAGGATGCAGAGTTTTTTATGGGAAAGGGGTAGATTTGTGCCACTTTGCATCAAGTGTCATGAGGTTACATGGGCTTGAGTTTTCGCTGCTGGTGTTTGACACACTGTGGTTGGGTCCTGACTTGTTCAGAGTCAGGACAAGGCTCTTTTCTACAATCTCCTGGCTTACACTTCTTACCTTTTCTTTCTCTCACTTCTCCTTCCTGCCTGTGGTGATTTCTGCTCCCCTGGATGCCATCAGTCAAGGTCCAGAAGAGTGACCACCACCACTGCTGGGACCCCTGTGTCAACTACTGTCACACCCACCACCCTGGGCACTGCAAGACACCCACTTGGAACCAGACATCTGGACAGGATTATTGCAAATGTAACCTCCCCACATGGTGTTGTCCCAGTCCTGCATGTGTTCATTCATGTTGTGCCCCTCCATTTCCTTAATACCCAGCTCTGTAGCCTGGCTTGTCACTTTTTTCCTCCTCGGTCACTGGGTCCATTTCTGTGGGTCCAGTGCTGAGTACAAAATCAGTATCTGCAGCCCTGCACACACTGATCTGGTAACTGGAACAAGAGCAGTGTGTTTGGCAGACTCATGAGCCCATCCTCTAACCCCATGCCCGAGTGTCTGGTTTGATATGGCAAAAATGAGTCACTGTGAGACTGGGAGGGCATCTCTGGTGGTGTGTAGGATTGTGATACAGCAACCAGCTCAGCCCTGGTGCCACATACTTGTTGGCAGTAGAATTATGGCTACCTCAAAATCTGCAAACCCACCTCTAGCAGGAAGGAGGCTCTGTGCAGCCCCAGGTTTCTTATCTTTGGCATTAAGATGGGAAAGAGAAGACATTGCATTGTGTCCAAACTGTGCGAAGCAAACACCTGGTCCTGAAGCTGGAAAGAAGGAGCTAGTCAGAATCCATTAGGTGGTTGATGACACTGTTAGGTGAAGCCACTGCAGCCCTTCCCTGTGCACGTGCCTAACACGCTCTGTATTTCCCCAGCTCTGGTGGCTGCCAACTTCTCGTCTCCCACCATGAACGCGCAGGGCTTCCCTTGCCAGAACTCGAACACGCTACCTCGCAGCTCCCACCCCATGAGCCCCCGCACCACCATGCTGAGGAGGAGGCAAAAGAAGAAGGAGCACAAGAGCTCATGTAAGAGTGGCATTGGGCTGGGGCTGGGTTGGACAAGGTGTGCATGCTGGCCCTGCTGTCCTTGTCAACTGTTAGCTACCTGGGGTAGAACTGCTCATCTCAGCACTGTCAGTGCCTCCCTTATCCTTGGTCACTGTCCCCACCACTGCCAGACCAAGGTTTGTGACCCAGTCTGTTATTTTTGACTGTGGCTGCCCTGACCTTCTGCCTCTCTCCTCCTCTTAGTGTCGCTGGCCTCCAGCACAGTGGGTCCTGGCGGGCAGATAGTCCACACAGAGACAACAGAGGTGGTGCTCAGGGGAGACCCTTTGAATGGCTTCGGACTTCAGCTCCAGGGAGGCATCTTTGCTACTGAAACTCTGTCTTCCCCACCTCTCGTCCGCTTTATTGAGCCTGACAGCCCGGCAGAGAGGTTAGAGACCTTGCCCTTGGATGCTGATGGTGCTGCTGCTGAACATTTCATGGTTTGGTTTGTTTTCTCTCCTCAGAGGCTCATTTAGATATTTACTATCATCCTTGTAATATCTCCCATTCTTCACTGGGCATGGTTTACTGTCACTGCCATTTCTGCACTCGTCGGCTGACCGTGGCCTCCCTCGCATCCCAGGTGAACGTCTTGGCACCAGGCTGCGGCTGGTCTGGGAGGAGGAGGAAGGGAGTGTGTGTCTGTGTGAGAGTGCCATTCCCATTACTTTTTCTTTTTTTTTTT